>CAXKVX010001931.1:0-20031 GCA_964058865.1 Eleocharis quinqueflora | reverse complement strand
GAGAGATGCGAGATGTTTGGGACTTGGTGGTGAATTTTTTTTGGAAATAGACGCGAATTTGTGTTGGAATTCAGAGATGTTAAACAAAAATCACGACAATAATTTAACAAGAAAATTGCAAGCCTCATCCGGTTAGTGGGATAGCATTTAAGGTGCTCTTGACTATGAGGTTTTGGGTTCGAATCCCTGGATGCAATATTGTTTTCACATCAAGATTTTGTCCTCTATTGTTTGAATATGTTTGTATTATTTCCAATATGTTTGTAGGTGCCAAACTTTAAATATGTCGTATAAGTGCATATTACAATTGGGAAATTATGATTTTATGTCCAACATTTGAAGCCATTCTGAGAGCTTTTGTGCGAATTTTAATTATTTATTTGTGATTTTACTTTTGTTGTGTGTCTATTAATTAGAATTGTAAAACATTATAATATTTATTTGTATATAATATTCTACTAAAATATTTTATTAAAAAAACAGACAATTTCAAAATCTTTCAACATGACAACTAGATATGTTGGTAAAAACGTATATTAATAAAAACATGCAATTTTCTGGTGCCTAAAAAATAAGTATCAACAAAAACAATCAGTAGGCAAGCACCTAAACATGAATATATATATATATATATATATATATCAACAGAACAATCAAGTATCAACAAAATACAATAAGTATCCAACAATAAAAAACAACCACACGTAATACCAAAATATAGGACATATAACAACAAAAAATAGTCCTGTAATCGACCTGAACATAGCTAATTGTGTTTATGTTGTCATTGATACGCAACACTACAAAAGTCTATAAGCTTATCCCATCCATGGAGAATTCTGCACATAAAAGTTTTGCACTCATATTTCATCTTCCCTACCTGACATATTTCCACACCTTTTTCCGACACGTCTAGAACTGATCATCATCATCGAGAGGAAATACATTAGGAAAAAGAGCGTGTTCTTGGAGTCAAAGATGTCAGACGCTCATTAAATAGAGTGCCTTTTGTCCTTATCTAGAAGCTTTTTTCCTTTTGCACTATCCTCCTCTCCAAATATAGTTCTCTCCACAAAACAAAATCAACGATTTTGTTCTCTACAATCCAGTAAAGCAAAATTCTTATAAAAAAATAGGCAAATCCTGCAATGAGTCAAAATTAATTTAATTGCACCATTAATTATTGATGCAAAATTAATTTGATTTCATAATTATTGATGACAATCAATGATTGTAACTGATTTGTGTTTTAAATTTTTTATCCATAGCAGACTCACTCACTCTACAAAATAATCTCAAAATAAAGTACTAAACATTAAGAAAAAATAAAAGCGGGTTACAAAATAATCTCAAAATAAATTTGTGACATCTTAATCGACTTCTATTTTTTTACTATTAAGTTTTCTACATCGAAATTATAATATAGGATGTAGATGAGAGGTTGCAAAACATAAAAACTTCTTTCTACATCGGTGAATAATAAATAAATGGTGTAGATGTTTGCCATTTTTTTTGCAAATTTTCTACGCCGAATAAAGGGTGTAGATTTGTTACTTTATACATCAGTTATTTAGCAAAACTAGTGGAGAATTTATCTGTAGGTTTTTTATGGTGAATCTTGTACACTGAATTTTAATATAACTTATGTATACGAGGAGTTGCAAAAAATAAAACAATTTGGCGTAGTGATTGTTTTTTTTTTTGGTTTAAACGAAAAGGACATTTCTCGAAACAACTTGAGAGGAAGAGTTATAGAACAACTTGAGAGAGTCAAACGTGTTGATGGAAAAAGGAAAATTTTCATAGAGGGCCAAAGACCCAAAAATTCAACATATAGGGCCAATGAGACCCTAAAAATTGCACAGAGGGCCTTGAAAAGATTCAATTTTTTTCCTGAATTCAAGGCAATTTTGCAAGACCTTTCCAGGTGTGGGGACACATTTAGGGGCGAAAGTAATAGTTGAGTCCCTAAGTGTTGCTGACAATTTTTCTTACTAAGTTCATTGCATAATGAAATGTTATTAGTATTAATATACAATTTAATAGTTATTAATAAGTTGTATTAATATATAAACATATTATATTTACTAATATACAAATTAATAACATATGGTAGCATTAAATATATATAACTAGTATTTATTGTAGTAACAATATATTAATTTTTATTTCAAAATTAATAAAATATTTATTTTTTTATTATTATACAAATTAGTAATATATTTGTTATTAAAAACATCAAAATTAATATATTGTAGCATTAAATATATATATAAATAGTATTAGTAGTATTACCGATATAATAATCATATTTCAAAATTAATAGTTAAAATGACATTGTAATCAAATTTGAGTTAAAAATATGGTTAGGTTTATTTCAAAATTTAGATAGTAATGAAGATTACTAATTATATATAATATATTTCAAAATTAATAAAATATTTGTAGGAATAATATTAAACGTATACTATAAAAATATATCAATTATTAATATTATTAGATATATTAATAGTTTTAAAGTACTTGTTATTAGAGAAATTCATAAATTTAGAACCTACTCATACTAAATATGTTCCAAACTTTACGAGAAGAACAAATGGTCTAGTGGCAGGAGGTTTTGGTTAGAGGGCGCTGGGTTGGAGTGAGGGCATGGGTTCGAATCCCTAAACTGGGTCGGAGTGAGGGCATAGGTTTGGATTACGAGAAATTCATTTTTTTAATAAACTTAGTGGTGCATTACTTGCGTTCCTAAAGTTCACAGAGAAGTTGTGCCATCTAGAGAGCAACCTGTTCAAAAATTAAACAACGGTGCAAGTAATAGTTGCACTCCTAAACTGTGCAAGGGAGGCCCACATTATAGTGTCACACATCTCTAGGGGAGCAACCATTACTTGCGCCCCTAATTAGACAGACTTATAAAAAAGATTGCTATATGTGCATTTACATTTTCCATTTTTAACAACATTAAATAACAAAACAAGTTTTGTCACAATACATTCTCAAACCACATGAAGATATAACAACATAAATTAAAGTAATATATGTATCATAAACAACATGAAATAACATCAAACTAATTAAAGTTCATAAAATTCTCAAACACTACAAGTTTTGTACTAGTCTCAAACAAAAAACATACATATTCAACTAATTAAAGTTCATAAAATTCCTCAAAATCACCCCCCGACCGCGACGAGTACGACCCCTACCGTGACCACGTGTATCATATGCGAAAGGAGTATAAGCGGAAGGTGCTCTAGCCGTCCTAGGAGTGCACCGTAAAGGATTAATATCGTCGTCATCATCATCACGGTTGCTAGGTTGGCAAGATGATCCAAACACGTAGTTGGCCGCACGCTCTACCTCCTCATTGATAGTACGCTCCACATGTTCTTCGATCTCGGGGGAACGAGATCCTTGCCCCGTCTCCCATGCACTGCCGTGCGATAGGTGTGAGTAAGGAGGGTTAAATAGGCCACCGAGCGCAAGTAATAGTTGCACCCCTAAATTAATTCCAAAAATGGTCAGCAGGGGGGATTCGAATCCATGCCCTCACTCAAACACAGCGCCTCTAACCAAATCTTCGTGCCACTAGACCATTTGTACTTCTCATAAAATTTGAGACATATTTAGCACTAGTAGGTTCTAAACTTATGAATTTATGTAATAACAAGTACTTTAAAACTATTAATATGTCTAATAGTATTAATAATTGATCTATTATTTATTTTATAGTATATGTTTAATATTATTACTATAAATATTTTATTAATTTTGAAATATATTATAAATAATTTGTAATCTAATTACTATTCTAAATTTTGAAATAACCTAACCATATTTTTAACTCAAATTTAATTACATTGACATTTTTAACTATTAATCTTGGAATATAATTATTATATTGGTAACAACCAACCAAGAGACTTTTTCATGGAAAAATTTGAGACCATATGGCCAAGAGGCAACCAACCAACCAAGAGACTTTCCATCAATAATACGACCTGTTCGGAACTACCTGTCGTCATATCTATCATCAAGACAAGACGTTTTTTTTTCTTGAGACTTGAGAGAGTCAAACAATCAACCCACCAACGATCAAGCAATCTAGGATCCGATTTTTTTAATATTAGAATTTTAAAAAAATAAAATATAAATAGAAGAAAGGTTTTTATGAAAGTTTGAAAAATATAAAAGATTGGAGTTGCGAACATCGACTTTTTGAAAAAAAAAAACAAAAGACCAATGTTGTCAACGCCGACAATTTAATTTAATGAAATATTACAGCAAATAAGTCGAAAAAGACGATGAGTTGTGATAGGCTTGGTAAGCAAACGTAAAAAATTTAACCACTCCTATGGAAATGAAGCCCAATAGACTTTCGTTGGGACGTAACACTTTTAGCGACGCGTCATATCGAAACTCGAGTATGGTGTTAATTGTGCAAGGGTCGAGTCGTCACTCCCTTGCGGACGCGCTACATTAGCGCTCGATGTAGTGACAAAAGAGCAAGAGTCTTCGCATTTTACTCAACGAGTGCGAAGGGTAAGAAAGCTAGCCGAGGATAATAGGATTCGTCTGAATAGTTGAAATTTAGGATCCTTAATGGATAAGCTACGAGAGTTAGATGATACTGCGATTATGAGACGTTTAAATATCATATGCGTTCAAGAGACTAAATTGATAGGTCAGAAGGTGAAGCATGTGGAAAATATTGATTTAAGTTATGGTACACATAAACATAACGAAGCAAGAATGGAGTAGGCATCATAAGAACAAAGTTGTCGATGTTAAGAGACATGGAGATCGACATATCCCAGTCAAATCGATTGTTGGCGATTTAATTTTAAAAGTCTCTAGTGCTTATATCCCATAAATAGGTTTGTGCGAGAACATCAAGAAACAATTTTGGAAAGATCTAGAAGAGATGCTTAGAGGGTGCCTAGCAGCGATTAGTTTTTTATAGGAGGAAACTTCGACGGTCATGTTGGTACAACTAGTGCGAGTTTTGAAGGAGTATATATGAGATTTGGATATGGTAACCATTAAAGAAAACACCAAAAAGCATCATATCCTACTAAGAAGTATTTTTGATCATAGTACTTCATTTATGAGTGGTAATCTTTTAAGAAAACTCCACAACGCATCATATCTTACCACGAGAAGAGTTTATTCTCCTAGTACTTCATTTAAGTGTTGTAACCATTCATTAAAACACAACGAAGAAGCATAAATGCCAATCTAAGTGTTTCAAGTTCGAGTTTTTAATTTATGAGTGAATCTGATCAAAATACTTAATTTATGAGTGGTAACCATTAAATAAAACAACACAAAGCATCTTACGCTACTACGAAAAGTGTTTCTTATCTGAGAACTTCATTTATGGGTTGCAACCATTAAGAAAAATACCACAAAGCCTCAAATCCTACTAAGAAGTGTTTCTGATCATAGTACTTCATTTGTGAGTGGTAACATTTGAAGGACACTCTACAAAGCATCATATATTAACACGAGAAGAGTTTCTTCTCCGAGTACTTCATTTAAGTGTTGTAACCATTCATTAAAACACAACGAAGAAGCCTAACTACCTATCTAAGTGTTTCATGTCCGAGTAATTTATGATTGATTTCGATCAATGTACTTAATATATGAGTGACGACCATTAAATAAAACATCACAAAGCATCTTACACTTTTGCAAGAAGTGTTTATGGGTGGTAACCATTAAAGAAAACACCATAAAGCATCTTACTAAGAAGTGTTTCTGATCATAGTACTTCATTTGTGAGTGGTGACATTTTAAGAAAACTCCACAACGCATCATTTCTTACCACAAGAAGAGTGTCTTCTCCGAGTACTTCATTTAAGTATTGTAACCATTTCAAACACAACGAAATAGCATAAATACCACTCTATGTGTTTCATGTTCGAGTTCTTAATTTATGAGTGAATCCGATCAAAGTACTTAATTTACGGGTGGTAATCGTTAAATAAAACATCACAAAACATCTTACGCTACTACTAGAAGTGTTTCTTATCTGAGAACTTCATTTATGGGTGGTAACCATTAAGGAAAACACTACAAAGCATCATATCATACTAAGAATTGTTTCTGATCATAGTACTTCATTTGTGAATGGTAACATTTCAAGAACACTCTACAAAGCATAATATATTACCACGAGAAGAGTTTCTTCTCCGAGAACTTCATTTAAATGTTGTAACCATTCCTTAAAACACCACGAAGAAGCATAGATACATATTTAAGTGTTTCATGTCAGAGTACTTAATTTAAGAGTGATTTCGATCAAAGTACTTAATTTATGGGTGATAATCATTAAATAAAACATCACAAAACATTTTGCCCTATTGCGAGAAATGTTTGTTATCTGAGTACTTTATTTTGTGGGTGGTAAAAGAAGCTTGCGTAGATTGTAAGATTATATCCAGAGAGTGTCTTCCAACAATACAAGTTTGTCGCCTCAGATTTTTGTTTTCAGATATGTGCTCGACATGACAAAGACATCAAAATATCAAGGACAAGATGGTGAAAACTCAAAGGAGATGCCCAATAGGTCTTTAAGGACAGGATGATCGAAGAATGAACCTTTAACAAAAACATTTACAACGCTAATAACATGTGGAAGAAGATGAAAACTCGTATTCAAATGGTAGTTACAAAATTATTCGAAGTGACTAAGGAAAGTAAACGCGAGCCTAAAGATACTTGGTGGTGGAACGAGAACGTGCAAAAAGCTATCAATGAGAAGAAGAACTGCTACAAGTGTTTGCATCATGACAAGAGTGAAGATAACGTACAAAAGTACAAAATGACCAAAAAGAACGTAAAGAAAGTCATGAGTGAAGCAAGGGTTCGAGTTTATGGGGATCTATATCATAAGCTAAGTACAAAGACAGGCAAAAAAAACATCTATAAGATTGGCAAACTCTACGAGAGGAAGACGAGCGATTTCAGCCAAGTCATATGCATTAAGGACGAGACAAATATAATTTTGGTGAAAGACGACTAGATCAAGAACAGATGGAGAGAATACTTAGACAAGTTATTCAATGGAGAGAATGAGAGCACTATGATTGAGCTATACGAATCTTTTGATGACACCAATAGACGATTCGTTCAAAGAATTCAAGAGACAAATGGTGAAGAAGGATTTAAAAAGAATCAAAGATGGTAAGGCTTTAGGGCGTGATAACATTTTGATCGAGGTATGGAGATGACTTGAAGACATAAGGGTTGTATGGCTAACAAAGCTGTTCAATAATATCTTTCAGTCAAACAAAATGCCGAACAAGTAGACGAGAAGTATATTAAATCTTATCTTCAAGAATAAATGAGATATTCAAAGTTGCTAATTACAGAGGAATCACGCTTATGAGTCATACAATGAATCTTTGAAGAGAGTGATTGAGCATTGTTTATGAAAGATGACAAGCGTTATGAAAATCAATTTCATTTTATGCCTAAGAGATCAACTATGAAGGTGATTTTTTCTTAACAAGACAACTGATGGAGAGATATAGAGAGCAGAAGAAGGATTTGCACATGATATTCATCGACTTGGAGAAAGCGTATGAAAAAGTACCGAGAAAGATTACGTAACTCATACATTTTCTATTTTTCGAACATTTAAAAGAATCTTTATTTTTATTTATAATTTATTTATTAAATTTATAATATTAAAAAAATCGAATTTAGGATTGTCTAAACTAAGCTGATTAAGACTATCACACGTGAATTCAACAACCCAAGTACGCACCGTGAGATCTGCATTTTGGCCATGTGTGTTGGCGGTCAGACTGTGTGGTATTCGAGGTATTTGAAAGAACATGAACTTCCAATAAAAATGTGAGCAATGCTTGCAAGAATATATAATAAGATCGATATTTTGACATGAGTACGTATAAAGATGCAAACAAACATGATGACGCAAAACAAGTGAACCAAACATGCATTATGGCCAATTGGCCAGCATCCTAAACTCCAAGCCATCATCCTGCCACTAAAAGATAACTACTATAAATAGGAGCTTTTTATAACGATAAAAAAAACACATTTAAAAGAGGAATATGAGGGAGTATTAAAGATGAGGGCTGTTAAAAATTATAGGGTCTGCTATTAAAGGTCAATTTTAATAGCGGGTTTTATTAAAGTTCGCTATAAAATGTCACTTTTGAAAGCAAACTTGTGTAAAAATCTCCTATAAAATGTCACTTTTAATAGCGGGTTTTTACTGAAGTCCGCTATAAAAAGTTCTGAAAAAATATGGTTGTTGCGTTCGTGATTTGATAGGCATTTGTGCGAATTGACTGATTTGATATGCATTTTTGCAGAAATATCCATTCGTAATATATAATTAAAAAAAATTTACTATTTGCAAATATGTCATTTATTTTTGTAATTTATTTTTTCTTGTATATTAATTGTAATATGTCTTTTGAAAGCACATTTTTTTGGCAAATATATTTTTTGTAATAATTAAATGAGTTGTGAAAAATATTTATAGTAATACTTGAAATGAAAACAAAATGAGGGAAGATTTTTTTGGAAGAAAATCGTAAGAGAGAAGATTTATGTGAAAGAAGAATGATGAAGATATGGTTTTTATATATAGAGCTGAAATTTTTTGGAAGAAAAAAGGGTGTCTTGATCCGTGGCAACGTTGGATTTTTTGGAGCGTTGGATTGACAAACATTGACGGTTAGAGAGAGCTGAATGGTGATCCGTGGGAGCAGACATTTTATAGAGAATCGTAGGAGCCGTCCGCTATAAAAGCCTTTAATAGCATATCCCTACACTGTCTCCTATTAAAGATCACATTTTATAGCTGCCCTGACTGGGTCCGCTATAAAAGACCTTTAATAGCGGATCATAGTTCAAATCTGCTATAAAAGCTTGCCTTTTATAGCTGCACCATTCTCAAATTCGCTATAAAAAAAATTTAATAACGGATTTACTTCTGACCCGCTATAAAATGAGGGCTATTAAATATTGTTTATGTCTTAGTGGATGAAAGACTGATCATAATAGACTGCCTCGGCCTCATATGGAAAATGACCTGCAAGCTCACTGGATGGAAAACCTCTCTTCCATCAATTGGCGGTAGACTAACTCTATGCAATGCAGTCCTAACGGCGATCCCAACTTACTTCATGGTGGTCTTTCTATTCCCAAAAATGTCATTAAAGAGCTGGACAAGATCAGGTAACGATTCGTTTGGCACGGCCACACGGACGGAACTCAGCTATGCAGAGGCCTAAACATGATGGCCTGGCCAAACGCCACAAAGTCGAAGAAATTGGGGGCCTAGGAATACATGACCTATCCCTAATGAACATCATCTTACTGCTATGATGGCCATTCAGGTGGTCCATTACAGACCAACAGTGGGGGTGTTGGGAGAGAGGCGCGACAGAGGATCCTTGGGAGAGCCCCACTTCCTCTCCCTTCTGGGCCAGCATCAAGAAGATCATGCCACACTACCGAGCCTGCACGACTAATGAGGGCCACACCACGACATGGTTAAGATCATCCATTGACGCTTACTCGGCAAAAACAACCTACGCTTTCCTCACTAATGCACCATCAATCAGCTCAAATATCCCAAGCATCTAGAAAATTCCAGCTCCGCCGAGAGTGTAGGTTTTCTCCTGGATAATGCTCAAGAATAGGCTGACCACAACTGATAACTTGATACGACGCGGATGGATGGTAACCAACATATGCCACATGTGGAAAGCTGACGGTGAAACTGCCCACCACCATGGCCTCTTCGTCGCATGTGCATACGCAAATGCAATCAGATCATACATTGCCCAGATCTAGCTAAAGCACCAGTACACACCAGCTGAAATTTCGCCAGAAGTACTCGACTGGTTCTCCAATGAAAGAGTGCACGTCCCACAATCATCGAACGGATAGGAGGAAAGCGGGACTCATATCCGGGGCTGAAGTCTTTTTCTTCCATTTTTCATCATATGAACAATTTTATACAGTTTTTATCTATTTTACCTCACCACTTATGTAAGTACCATGTAATAAATATTTCTCAATAGAAATTAGGGGGAATTACCCCTTTTTTCCTAAAAGAAAAATTGTTCGGATTAGCGGATTAGCAGGTCAACGAGTTAGCAGAATATTAAGTCACGGAAATGTAGGTCCATGCATGTAAAGAGAGTTTATGAACAATTAATTAATACTCGTGATTACACAGATTCATAAATGTATGTAGTTCTGAGTTGAATTAGTCGTGCGTGCAGTCGAAATCTGGATTGAATATATGTAAACAGAGGAGTATAGACAGAAGAAGGAGATAATAAGTAATCTTGTTAATCTTGTATATTGTAATTGTGTTTTGTACAAGTGCCTGTTACCTCATATTTATAATCTGTAATCTTAACTAATTACATTAATTACACCACAGGTAATCTTAATTAATCCTTGTAAGATCTTCTGTGACTGTCCTTCTATTTGCTTGAATGTGTCTTCTATATATCTAATACTCCCCCCTCAAGTCAATGGGGGTGTCAATCACATTGAGCTTGTTCCTCAATGTTTGGAAACGAGGCAAAGGTAGGGGTTTTGTCATGATATCGGCCAATTGATCGGCAGAACATAGAAATTTTACTTCGAGTTGTTTAGACACCACTTTCTCCCTTACAAAGTGATAATCGATCTCGATATGTTTCGTTCTAGCATGAAACATCGGATTGGCCGCCAAGAAGGTTGCTCCAATGTTATCGCACCATAAAGTAGGAATTGGATGAGATGTGGGTTGAATTTCAGCAAGGAGGTATTGAAGCCACAAGATTTATGTGCATGTGAGGGCGAGACTACGGTATTCGACTTCGGTGCTAGATCGAGATACGGTCGATTGCTTCTTTGCGCACCATGACACAATGTTCTTTCCGAGATAGATACAGTAACCAGAGGTAGACCGTCGATCATCGACATTGCCGGCCCAATCAGCGTCACTGTAGACATTGATGTGACATGAAGAGGCTCTGTTGATTTGTATTCCCATTGTGACTGTTCCAGCCAAGTATCTTAGTACACGTTTCACTGCACACCAGTGTGTCTCGGTTGGATTGTGCATGAATTGGGACAGTTTATTAACCGTGAAAGCGATATCGGGCCTTGTCAGTGTAGCATACTGGAGAGCACCTACTGTGCTTCTATAAAGATGGGGGTTATCACACATTGTGTTGCTGTCATGCTGGGTTAAACTAGTACCTGAGACCATAGGAGTACTGACCTTGTGACAATTTGTTATATTGGTCCTTGCTAAGAGATCGGAAATAAATTTGGTTTGGGACAAGAGCAACCCATATGTGTTCGATCTAACCTCAATGCCCAAGAAGTAGTGAATATCACCAAGATGTCAAATTGCAAACTGGGACTGTAGGTGATCAATGCAGTGCTTGATTTGCATGGAATCGGTACCAGTGATGATCAAATCATCAACGTAGACTAAAACCAATAGTGTCTTACCCTGATGGTGCTTGATAAACAGGGAAGGATCATAATTAGAAGGTGTGAGACCATACTATACCAAAGCATTGCTCAATTTCTCGAACCAGGCCCGAGGAGCCTGTTTAAGGCCATACAAGGATTTGTGTAGCAAACAAACGTATCCCGGATGATTTGTGTCAGTAAAACCCGGCGGCTGATCCATATACATTGTTTCACTGAGATCCCCATTAAGAAAAGCGTTAGACACATCAAGCTGCTGTAATGATCAGTTGGAAGACACTGCCAGAGAGATAATCACACGGATTGTAGTTGCCCGAACTACCGGGCTGTAGGTTTCAATGTAATCTACTCCCGCTTGCTGATTGAAACCCTGTGCAACAAGTCGGGCTTTGTGTCTATCGATTGTTCCATCGGGTTTTCTCTTAAGCTTAAACACCCACTTGCTGATTAGTCGGTGGAGGAACTAAAGTCCAGGTCTTGTTTGAAGCTAAAGCATTTATCTCGGCTGTCATGGCCTCTCTCTATTTTTCGGATTTGTTAGCTTGATTGAAGGTTGTTGGTTCAACATTGGTGTGGGTGAGATGAGCAATGAATTCGGGAAACTCCTTTACCTTTCTTGTGTTATCTTTGGATCTTGTAACCATTCCGTGTCTGTTTGGAGCAGTAGAAGGTATGTTTGTGGGAGAGAGGGATTGTATCGCAGTTGTTTGTTGAAATGACTGGCTCATTGGAGAAGAAGAGGACTGATTTTGAATGTTCTGATCGTTGGAAAATAAAATCGGGTCTGGTGGATGTTGTTGCGACAGAGAGGCTAGGCTCCTCTGTTGATCTCCAGTAAAATGTGGAATTATGGGCTCTTGAGAAATAAGCGGAGAAGTATTGGGCCTGTCTTGAGTTGGGTCTGAATATTGTAATCTTTGTATATTTGGTTCGGTCACCGAATTTGGTGGATCAAAAGGCAGAGTATTTGGAGTGGGCTGTGAAGTTAAGATATGCAGCGGTATATTTGTCTGATCCGTGGGAGATATTTGTAATGGATGTGGCAATTCTTTGAAAGGAAAAGTAGCCTCATCAAATTGCACATTTCTTGAAACAATAATTTTATTGGTTGTCAAGTTTAAGCAACAATACCCTTTTTGGTGAATTCCATAACCAATGAAAACACAAGGTTGAGCTCTCAATTCGAGTTTATGTTTGTTGTAAGGTCTTGTGAAGGAAAAACATGAGCAACCCAATACTCGTAGTGATTTGTAATCCGGTTGTCGATTAAATAAAGTTTGATAGGGTACAAGATTTTGGGAGGGAAGTCTATTTATTAAATAAACTATGCTTGAAAAAATTTCATCCCAATATTTGAGTGGTATGGAAGCATAAGACATGGTTGCAAGAGAAAGTTCCACTATGTGTCGATGTTTTCGTTCGGCCATGCCATTCTGTTGAGTGTGAGGACATGTGGTTTGATGTGTCAATTGGGGAAATTTTGTTCTTATAGGCTTGTATTCAATCCCTCCGTCGGTTCTTAGGATCTTAATTGTAGAGTTAAGTAAATTCTCTACTTGAGATTTGAAGGAAGAGAAAATATCACATACTTCACTTTTGTGCTTCATAAAATAAATCCAAGTAAAATGAGAATAATCATCAATGAATGAGATGTAATATTTATAACCATGAAATGATGAAATGGGAGAAGGTCCCCATACATCGGAGTGTACAATTTGTAAAGGAGAAGTAGAAGAAGTAGAAGAAGAAGAAGAAAATGGTAATACATGTGCCATAGCTTGTGCACAATGTGGACATAAAGAAAGATTTTCCCTAATACAAGGTAAACTATTTGTATTGATGATTTTTAGTGTAGTAGAATTGGACAGATGCCCGAATCTTGCATGCCAAAGACTTGAGGTGGAGCAAACACCAAGATGAGCTTTTGGAGAAGGATCTTGTGCTATTTTTGTAGAAGGCTTTATGTTGAAGCAATAAAGACCATTGGAGCTAGGGATTTGTAGAAGTAGAGTCTTGGTGAGTTGGTCCTTTATTGTACAAAATGAAAGAGAGAAATTAATAGATATAGATGGATTATCTTTTAATAATTGAGATAAACTTAAAAGATTGGTGGAAAAATTTGGAATATGAAGCACATTTGTCAGTTTTAGTGAATAATTAGAGAGTGAAAAAGAGCATGATCCAATATGTTCGATAGAGAGACCGATACCATTTCCTATTTGGAGTTTGTCAGATCCGTTGTATGTGAAGAAGGATGAAAGGTTGTTGATATCATTTGTGACGTGAGTATTTGCCCCCGAGTCAAGCCCCCAACTTGTAGAATCTTGAATCTGCGGTATGGTCTGAACGTTGTATGCCTTGAATTTTGGGTTGGGTTTCCAAGAATTATCCTTGTTGTATCTCCAATAGCAGACCTTTGCAATATGCCCAGTTCTATTGCAAATCTGACAAGTAGGCCGAGATTCTGGCCCAGATAAATTCTTTTGATTCGGCCCGAAGGAACTAGGCATGTCGATATTATTGGTTTGTCGCTGGGTCTCTGTTTGGTTTGAGTTACTGAGGCGTGGATACCGAGATGCACTTCCTTCTCTTCCCGAGTAAAAAACCATTAATGGAGCTGCTGTGGTTTGATTCTGAAGGAGTGCTTCATGTCCAAGGAGAAGGCTTCGGAGATCAGAAAAGGAAATGTTGCCATGACACCGGGCGGTTGATAACGCAGCAGTGATTGCGTTGTATTCAGACCCAAGACCATTGATGCATGCCGTCACCAAGTCGTCCTCCGGTAATGGCGACCCAACAAAAGCGAGCTCATCTGCCACTCTTTTCAATCGAAGAAGAAATTCGGAGCATGATGATTCTCCCTTTTGTGCTGATTGAATCTGCCTCTTTAGTTCGGTAAGTCTTGCTCGGGATGTTGTTGAATAGAATTCTTCTAAAGCTCTCCAAAATTCTCTTGTGGTGTTGCTGGATGTCACTTGCGCAAGAAGGGGTTCTGACAGGGAGGATCTGAGCCAACCAAGAAGAAGTTGATCTTGGCGCCTCCAGGTGAGAAATGTCGGATTGAGTTTGATTTGCCCATTGGAAGTTGTGTGTGTGGTACTGGGAGGGGAGCCATCGATAAAACGAGCTAGGTCATAGCCATTGATCAAGGGGAGAATCTGGGATTTCCATGATAGGAAGTTGTTCTCTGTCAATTTGGTTGCAATTGGAAGGTTGAGAAAGATAATTTGATCTGTGGCTATTCAATTTTGGTCATTGGTGGCAACATCGGAGTTGTTGAATGGGGAAGAAGAGGAATCAACACTTGGATCGGTAATGGTAGCCATGGAGGCTCTGATACCATGTAAACAGAGGAGTATAGACAGAAGAAGGAGATAATAAGTAATCTTGTTAATCTTGTATATTGTAATTGTGTTTTGTACAAGTGCATGTTACCTCCTATTTATAATCTGTGATCCTAACTAATTACATTAATTACACCACAGGTAATCCTAACTAATCCTTGTAAGATCTTATGTGACTGTCCTTCTATTTGCTTGAATGTGTCTATTATATATCTAATAATATATGAAGCGAATTTATTTGACAAAGCAAGCAAGATGAAAAAGACATTGGGTTTTACCATCTTTTTATTTGACTGCAATAATTGAAATGCGCTTCTATCATTTTTTTCTCTCTCGTTTGTAAGTTCTTTTATTTTGCTTAATAAAATTTTAATAGACGAATTATACTGCTTCAATAAAAATGCGCTTGTGAGAAAAATGGATGAGTTGTAAGTTTTAACAGCCCTGGTATAGTGGTATCCACTTTTGAATATATATCAACATAACATGTACTCTCATTGTTGACACAATAAGCTTTCTTTTTACATTTAACAGAATAAATTAAGTATGAAAGCATATAAATTCAAAAATTATTTCCAAAAATATAATCAATGATTGCTACCACTAAAAAATAAAAAAATAATAAAAACTAATGGCCGTCAAAAATATAGAAATTAAAAATGTAGCATTGAAGAAGATAAGAGCTCTAAAAGGAGCAGCACAAAAGCAATCGTAAATCATTGAAATGAGTTGCTCCAAGAGATGGCTTGATCACTCTCATGCATGGAACAAGGTCTCCATCAATGAAAATACTAGCACGCATTAAGTCAAAGAAGAAAGCTACACTCCGCTCAAGATAGCGAAAGCCTTCGTGGTCATGGATACTACTCGATCGCCATTTCATTCCACTACAAGGAAAAAAAATTATGCAACCTCTCATGTACATCAATTATATTAAAATTAGGTGTAGAACCGAGTCCATCACCAAAAAAATCTCCAAACTAATTTTTCATTAGTTGTGCTAAATAAACGTGTATAAAGCAACAAATCTATACTCTTTATTTAGTAATCTCGGTGTAGAAAAGTTGACAAAAGCGGTAACATCTACATCTTTTATTTATTATTCACCGGTGTAGAAAGATGTTTCTATCTTTTTGCAACCCCTCATCTACATCTTCTATAAGAACTCGATGTAGAAAACTTAACAATAGAAAAAATGAAAGCCGATTAAAATATTCTAAAAAATTTAATGAATTTTGAGATTAGTTTGTAACCTCTCTTGTTTTTTTTTTATGTTTAACATTTTTTTAGATTATTTTGTAGAGTGAGTTAGTCTACTATGGACACACAATTTAAAGCACAAATCAATTACAATCGTTGATTTTCATCAATACAATGAAACTAATTTTGCATCAATAATTAATGGTGCAATTAAGTTAATTTTGATCCATAACAGAATTTTCCTATATTGTATAAGACTTTTGCTTTCTTGAAATATACAGAACAAAATCATTGATTTTATTTTGTACATGGATGGTTGAATGCTCCGAATATGTAGCTAACATTATTTAACAAAAAGATTAGCGGCGTAATCGTTGGTTTTGTTTTGTCACTTTCGGCGTTCACGTCCAGAGATCATTTAATTATCGTCGCTTCGATGTTAGCATGCGTCCCTTAACATTTCAGAGAACATTTTTTATATTAATGAATGAAGAAGAATATAAAAATATTCTCTCGCAAGTAGCCTCCTCACTCTCTACTTTCTCCAATGTCGTATTTTCCAACATACTTTCTCCTTTCTCCACTTTCTCTTATGTCTCTATCCTCATTTCTCCTTCTTTCTTCTAACAAACTTGTTTTCATCGCAAGCACATGATCGATCTTCTCGAAAAATTCTTGCTCCCACAGGTCATAACTTTGTAAATGTGTGCACTAAAAAGACAAATTAAAATACATATATATATATGCACAAAAAAGGCAAATACAAACCCTTCTCATTACACTAGTTTTGTTAGAACAAAATAGAAGAAAAATGTATTAATAAAAAAATTGTTTGAATTCTCATTACTCTGTTTTTCCGAATTTTGGTAAGTGATGGCAAAGTCATTGTTCGATCAAATATTTATTCTTAACACCAAACTAATTTTCTTCTTTCAAATAAAATGTACTAATATAATTAGTACAAACTATTTTTTTACTTCACATTACTTTGCAATTGGCTTGAATTCATTGTTATTTAACAATTGCAAAACAATAACATTATGAACATTTGCACAAGTTTAGTTCTAATTAGTGCAAGTTAAACTTGTACAATTGATAAATAGAAAGATCACTAGCATGTTGTACAAGTCAAAACAAGCATATTGGCCAAGAAGAAAGCAAAATAGAGCATGACAGAGCCATGTGTTATAGTAACGCATCAAGAACTCATCATAACGGGTTAGAAACTGTTACAACGGATTACCAATGAGTCACAACGGGATTCTGAAAAATTGATCCACAAGACAAGAGATTGGAGCTGAGAAAATCGATTAAGTCCTAAAAATACAGAGCCATGCATTACAGTAACGCTTCCTAGACCCATCACAATAGGTTCCAAATCGTTATAACGGGTTCTCCATCCGTTATAATAGATTCCTGAAGGAGATGGCTCAGAAGTTAGATGTAGAGAAGATCAAGGGCAAAATTGGAAGTTGTTCGAATCGTTACAATTGGTTCTACAATAGGTTGATTCAACTTTGTAATGCTTGATGCGCAAATTCAAGATTCAAGAAGTGATGTGCCTATATAAACTTTTCCACTTCTTTCCATAAGACTAAGAAAGCTATCTTCATGTTTGCAAGCACTAAAAGAGCACAAATAGCCTTCTCCAACAAGCATTCAAACAAGAGAGTTTAGGATAGCCAATTGTTAATTATATATTCGTCGATTCAAGCTAGTTTGTTCTAGTTGTTTGTTTGATCCGCGTTGTGTTGTTAAGAAGATCATTCTTTGTCTTGAGTTGTGTTGTCAATCGAGGCCTTTTTGTTATACCTTGCAAGCTTGGTGTTGCCTATTGCAAGGGTCATGAATTCTTTTGGAGAGGCTCCCTTTTGTAAAACACTTTTGATTATAGTGTTTGGTCTTGGTGTGTTGTTCGGCTATCTCGTGGATGCATGCCTTGTTTTTGTAGGATGAACCACATTATGTTATGTGTTATTTGCTCTCTTGCTCCTTGCTCTTGCTCTTACTCTCTTTACATTTCTTGTGAAATCTTGTGAACCGATTGAATTGCACTAAAACTTGTAAAATTGCTAGGTGATTAAGATCTTGGTAAATCTTGATAACAACACACTTCCACACATAATTGTCTACTTAGGTCGCATCATTTTCTAACAATTGTTATTAGAGCACAAAGGTTTGTACCTAGCAATTCTTGACCATTCTATACCTTATCTTGTGAAATGACACCTTTAAAATTTGTCAAATAACCACCTTTTTTGGTAGAAAGTAAGAATTTCTATTATTGGAAGAATTGGATGATTAACTACCTTGGTTTACATGAGTTATGGGATATATTGAGGATGGTTGGACACCTATGTACGAAACCGATGGTATCACATTGATCAAAGAGTTCAAAGACCTCGAGCTCATAAATGATAATTCTATAAATATGATTCTTAGCTCAATTCAAGAATCTATTGCTCTCACTTTTGCTAATTCCTCAAGGGCTAAAGATATGTGGAATGCCTTGATACGACAATATGAGGGTAATGAGCACATGAAAAAGACTTAAAAAGTGGGAGTAGCCACTAAACTTGAAAAATATGAAAATCAAAGATAAATGAGTCTTTTGAGAACTTATATTTTAGGCTTGTCTCCTTGAGAAATGAGTTTATTGAAATAGCTTCTAATATAAGTGATGAAGATTTTGTAGGTAAGCTTCTTCAGATGGTATCAAAAAAGCCAGGTTGGAACTCGGTGGTTTGCTATATTGGATCAATATATATATATATATATATATATATTGAAATTAACCTCAATAAATTTGAAGAAAACTCCAACGAAGTTGTGCTACAGTGCTCCTGTCCTCCTCGACCCCTCCAAGTGGTATTATTTAATTAACTAGTTAATTAAGCAAAAAACACAATTATGAAGAAATTAAATTATAAATACATCCACATAGATATAAATAAATGGAAGCGACTAACTGTCCCCCCTTACAAGCCCCCCATGTACGACAAATTTAGTAGTCTTTATATACTGAATGTAAGTCTTTATACTCAAATGTAGTAGTGTTTATACTATTGGACTGGATTCATTATAATAAATATTGAGTGTCAAGTTTTCATTTCTCAAGACATGAAGTATTTATTTCAATTTCCTTGTTAATTATATACTGCAATGAATAATGTATCATGGAAGTCTTTATAATTAACATTCGAAGTCTTTATACTTTTGGCAGTCTTCATTTCTCAAGAAATGTACACATAATACTTTATTTGGCAGTCTCCATTTTAACATGGAAGTCTTTATATTAAATGTTATAAGTATTTATATTGTATCACGTAACTGTTTGTCGCGTAGCGGGGGACGCGATAGGGGAACAGGAAGTGGGGGGATGATATATTAACTCTAAATAAATTTACGCAAATTGAAAATGTCAGAAAATTTACAAATTAATGTAATGAAATAATAAATTTAACCTCAATAAATTCGGAGAATGAGTTGATAAATGAAAGATCTCACGGTGTATTAATGTAGTTGGACTAATTTCTTTGGAGTTTTGGATGTGTATTAATGGAGTTTTTGGAGAGATAGAGGTTGGTGTAAATGTTTCTCACAGATTGGCATGCAGGAAAATGGGAAAGAAGAAAATTGGCGTGCTACTGAAATATTCCCTAATACTACTATAGCGGGCCTCAGCCTATATCCACTTTAAAAAAGTACCTTTAATAGCGAATTGTTAAGTGTGTTCGCTTTTAAAGACTTATTAGAGCGGATCCTCAACAAGGCCCGCTTTTAATAGTTGGGATATTATAGCAGATTCTTCCTTAGACTCGCTATTAAAGGACCTTTTATGGCGGAGCCTTCTTGCGGTCCACTTTTAAAGGTTCTGGAGATATTTTCAACCATCTATTACAGCGACATTTTTGTGAGATCTGATTTTATATGTTTCAAATTAATTTCTAAAATACCACTGGGGAATTATAATAGCGGCCTTCCTTTTTATTCGATA
>CAXKVX010001930.1:0-47437 GCA_964058865.1 Eleocharis quinqueflora | reverse complement strand
GGGGGAGACAACTCTAAGGAGATCAAGTCGTCCTACAAAACCATCTTCAAGGTACGAGATTTCGTACCTATAAGGTTCAATATCCTATCGAGAATTTTATCTCTTATAAAAAATGTGTCAAAATGTCATAGTGCCTTTGTAAATGCCTTAGAAAAAATAAGTGAACCAAATACCTTTGAGGAGGCCAAAAACCATCCAAAATGGAATAAAGCTATGGATGAGTAACTAAAAGCACTTGAACAAAATAACACATGGGAAATTGTACGATTACCCAAAAATAAAAATCGTTGGTTGTAGATTGGTGTATAAAATAAAATACAAAAGTGATGGTACAATTGAAAGATATAAAGCAAGGTTAGTGGCCAAATGTTATACCCAAACCTATGGCATTGATTATCAAGAGACCTTTGCACCTGTTACAAAAATGAATACCATACGAATCTTACTATCCGTAGCAATAAATAATGGTTGGAGCTAGTTTACACCAATTAGATGTTAAAAATGCCTTTCTTCAAGGGACACTTGAAGAAGAGGTGTTTATGTCCCTACCACCGGGACATAAACAAGAACACAATACTAATATGGCTTGTAGGTTAAAAAGGCTATATATGATCTCAAGCAATCACAAGAGCATGGTATGGCAAGTTATCTCATTTTTTAATTAATTGTGGGTTTAAAGTAAGCCAATCCGATAACTCATTGTTTTCAAAACATGAGAATAAAGATACAACCGTGATACTTATATATGTTGATGATATTGTGGTCACCGGGAACAATTATCAAAAAATCGTGAAATAAAAAGTCTCTTGAAACAAAAATTTGACATAAAAGACCTTGGAAAATTAAAGTATTTTTTGAGAATTGAAATTGCACACTCAACCAAGGGTCTATTTATTTCACAAAGGAAATATACCTTAGATCTATTAAAAGAAACGGATAAGTTATGGGCCAAACCGGTTTCTACACCAATGGATAGTACTTGCAAATTAAATACCGAAGATGGTAAACCAATAAGTGATATTACTTCATACCAAAGACTTGTAGGTAAATTAATTTACCTAACGGTAACTAGACCGGATATTGCATATACCGTAGGACAAGTAAGCAAATTTATGCATGCACCAAGGGAATCACACCTTAATGCTATAGATAGAATTTTAAATATTTAAAGAATGCACCCGGAAAGGGTATATGGATGAACAATAATAATTCTAATAACATTTGTGGCTATTCCGATGCAGACTGGGACGGGAGCTTTGATCGAAAATCAACAACCGGTTATTGCACGTTTGTAGGCGGAAACATAGTCACATGAAAAAGCAAGAAGCAATTCGTTGTGGCACGATCAAGCGTAGAAGCAGAATACCGTGCTATGACATCCACAACGAGTGAGCTAACTTGGATAAAACAATTGTTGGGAGAATTAAATTTCAAGACTCAAGAACCGATGAAGATGTATTGTGATAATAATGCGGCCAGACATATTGCTTCCAATTCAGTTTATCATGAACGAACGAAGCATATAGAGGTTGATTGTCACTACATATGAGAGAAGGTGCAAGCTAAAGAAATAGAAACCCCTTGTGTAAAAAGTCAAGACCAATTAGCCGACATTTTTACAAAGGGACTCATGCCAAGGACCTTCGAAGATTTAGTGGACAAGCTTGGACTAACAGATATTTATAGTCCAAGCTTGAGGGGGAGTGTTAGAAATAGTTAGAAATCAGAAATGTAATAAGAATAGTCAAAAGTACTATTGGTACAGTGTTAGTACTGTTTACAGTAGTAGGTATTGTTGGTACAGTAACACTCAACGGTAAATTAAATGTACCGTTGTAGTAAGGTTATAAATATCAAAGCTTGTAAGAAGAAAAAATACAATCAATATACAAAAAGCAATAGAAACTCATAAATACAAAATACTCTCTGTTACAGAATACTTCTCTATTGTTTCTTTCAATTTCTTTTTCAACCCATTAGGAAAGATGTTTTGTTTTAATTTTTAACTATTTTATAAATTTATCTTCAGCTCATAGAGGTAACTTTTCTTATTATGTTTATAATTTCAATTTTATAATTTTATTTTCTTTTGAACTCGACTTAATAATTGAAGGAGTTGAGCTAAACCAGTTTATTAGCAACTCAAACCTAAATCAAGCTAGTCTAGACTTGTAATTTGAGCTCCGCTCAACTTAATTATAACTGATAATAACACATGCTTTCATAATTTGAAAATATAGACACTGAATTTGTGCCTATATTTAAAAAATCAAAAGAAACAATGATTGGTAAAAGAGGCATTGAGACAGAGCCCTGATTCATGTATAGAATATACACATAATATGAACTATATATATACGCGTGAGTTGAAAAATATACACATAATATGATTTATAATATATGATTTGAAAATACATAATATGGTATATATAAATATTTTACAATATGAAATTTAATGTGTTACAGAAAATACATATAATATGAATTAAATTATATGTAGATAGTATGAAAATATACGTAAAATATTAGTTATAGTATATGATATATCTATATATGTATATATAATATGAAATATTTTATACATATATAGTATGAAAATATATACATCTTGATATTCATATATTTAATGAGTGACTTTTCATATTCATACAATTAATAAAAAGATACACAATTAATACGAATAGAACAATACGCCATATACACGTGGCGAGTGCGACGCAAATGAATTTAGCAAATTTCGAATTCCTACACAGAAACCACAAAAAGGTTGCCACGTATTATCCAACCAAATAATAAACGGTTCAGATCAAGACGGTATAAGAAATAAACGATTCAGATTGAAATGTCGACATGTCCTTAAAGTCAACTCGCCGACACGCACTCCTCTTTATACTATTTTAGATTATATCTCAAGGTTGCGAGTAACACGTTGAAAGTTTTTCTTATAATCTTCAAAATAATGTATATTTCTGTTATAAAAAAATTATATATATTGTGGATGAATTATTCCAAATTACAACGTCAGCAGATTTTCTTGGGGAATGTTCTAGCTAGCCAGCACCTTACTAATTTGAATGCTAGCATGCACGTATCTCACTAAATCACAGTGCACTACGTCTACGTTGATCAAATTCGATCTTTGCTGCATTTTGGATCGTACACATAAAAATGATATTCAATGGGGGCTGTTAGATATCTAACTCTGCGGAAGTAAAAGGTGTGTGTGGCCGTGTGGGTGAAAGACGCTATTAATATTTTCATATATCATCGTATAGATGAAATACCGGAATATATTATTTTGTATGACAAAATTTGCAATGTAATTAACAATATTTTAGTATATCATATATACTTTATTATTACTATTATTAATATTATTATATTATCATACTATTAAAATAATATTCATAATTACTATTAAATATTATTATTATTTTATTATTTTAAAATAATGCATATTATTATAATTTTATATTATTATTATTACTATAATTATCATTGTTATTTGATACTGTTGTATTATATTTAGTAATTAATAATATTGTATTCTATTATTTACTTAATTGTTATTATTATTATTTTTTAGAAGGAATCAAAATTGTTATTATTATTGTTATTAATATTCTTATATTATATTGTATCGTTACTTTATTATTATTATTTTATTATTTAAAATAACAATATCATTATGATTGTTATTAGGTTTTCTTATACTATGGTCATTACTATGTTATTAGTTATTATTATATTATTATTATTATTATCATCATCAATATTATTATTTTTATTTATTTTACAAAATAATGCTTATTATTAATTTATTATATTATTTAGTTGATTATTATATATGAAATCTTAATATTTTTTAAATTATTTATTATATATGAAATTATCAGTTTAGACATGCACAATTGAAATTCATTTTTAAAATTCATTGTCAATATTTAAAGAGGAGGAATCACTTGACAATGCTTATTTTGACAATGAAAATTCAAATTAATTCATAAAAAATATTTAAAATATAAAAATGTATAATTCATAATATTGAGCTTGTAGATTAGTTGTATTTTTAATTTGATGTGATTTGAGCGTTCATTTCATACTCCATAAAAATTCATCAAATTTAATGTACTTCTTTTAATAGTTAATATTTGATGATTCATGATGAAATATTAAATAACATTCAAATCGCATCAAATTAAAAACATAAATAATTTATAAGCATTGTCGAGTGATTTCTCCTCATATTTAAATTCGTAGACTTATTTAATTTTCATCTTAAAGGATATCTTTTTAGTAAAACAATATCGTTTATTTAGAAATATATCTAGTACAATTAGATAAGATGACGTCTTTCTTGTACGTGAAACATAAACTCCTTTACTTGATTATAAAAAAAACTTATCCAGTGATATGGTTTCAACTATATAACTTTATATATATTCCAAAGGGAGAGTTGCTGATAATCATTTATATATGAATAAATCAAGTATATATGCTCATTTTGTTATCCTTTGCTTTGCAAATTTTAATATGGACCCTCAGTCCCCGAAATTTTTTTTATTAACCAAAATAAATTGAAAAGACACAAAACTAGCAAAATTCGGAACAAAATCACCAAAGTAGTCATTTCGGAATCACTGACTCTGAGTTATCGGAATCACAGACTCCGAAGTAACTCCGAAATCACTGATTCTGGATTTCACAACAACCACCTTGCAATTCAAGTGCGTTTGAGTTTTTTATTAATAAAAATATTAATATTGTAATTGATGATTTGGGTTGTATTTAGGTAAGTTTTTATCACTAATTCGACTACGTTCGTCGGGACTGTAACTAACTTTTTTTATCGTCGCAAATCATCGAGTTGTAGATATCCGAGTCTACTTGCACCCCGTTGAGTCTGATTTGCGATCGAAGGAATGTGCATCTCAAATTTAGCTCCATATTGAACTTATATCTTAATTAGTATTTTTTTATTATGAGTTTGCGCCAGATTCAATTTTGAATTGCTCATTTCTCCGATCGCAAAACTGACTCGACACGATGGAAGTAGACTCGAATATCTACAGCTTGATGGTTTGCGACGATAAAAAAACTAATTATGATACCGACGAGCTTAGCTGAAATTGCTAAAAAAAATATTAAGTATGATTAGCATTTTTTTCTACAAACTTCGACTACGCTCGTCGGGATCATAATTAGTTTTTTATCGTCGCGAGTCATTGAGTTGTAGATATTCGAGTCTACTTCCATCGTGTCGAGTCCGATTTACGATCGGAGGAACACGCATCTAAAATTTGGCTTTATCTTCAACTTATGTCTTAATTCGTAATTTTTTATCATGTGTTTGTGTTAGAATCAATTTTGAATCGCTCGTTTCTCCGATCGAAAATCAGACTCGACGCGGTAGAAGTAGACTCAGACATTTACAACTTGATGACTTGCGAGGATAAAAAACAACAAATTACAGTCTCAACGAGCACAGTCAAAGTCGTTACAAAAACTTACCTAAATAAAATCCAACTCTTGTATTAAATTATTAATATTTTTATTAATAAAGTATTTGACATTCAAAAAGTTAATTTTTTTATGATTGATCTTAAGAAAATAAAAATAACATTTATGACTTTTAATTCAAATCTTTTACAACGATGACCATGTTTTTTAACATTCAGGTTCACATGTGTTATCTAGACGTTCACATGTTTTGCGATGAGAACATTTTTTTGATTGAGAATTTGTATTACTGATAACATGCGTCTAAATAACACATGCGAATAACCCCACACCTTCAGGCTTCAATGCCCCTGGTGTAGGGCTTTACAAAATATTAAGAAAATTCTAATAAACTAATTAACTATTTCTAGGAATTAGAATTAGTTGAATAAAAATGTAATGTACTTAAACAAACTTAATAAATAAAGATTTCAAGTAAACCAAGTCCGGTACAAGGTTGGTTTTTATTTAGTTTGTGAAGCAATCGATCGATCCGTGTCTCCAATTCATATCTCGTAGTATCAAAAGAACAAATACCGTAATGTCCAACATCTCATTGTCAAAATATGCGGGGTCAAGTTTAAAAAAATTCACAATTCTTAACTTTAAGACAATAATTTCCCCCAATTAAACGATTTTAACGGAATTAAACGGCTGCCAAACGATTTAGTCACGCATCGTGTCTAATTCTGACATGTTTGTTCGTGCCGTGTTGCTTTCGCACGTCGTGCCTTATTCGTGTTAATCGTGCCGAAAATAATAAAAAAAAAACTAAAAAATAGAAATAATGAAATTTGAAAACCCTCGGCCATGGTCTTTACTTTGCCGATTCATTGTGGCAGATTGTGCCATTGAGGGATTCTGGAAGCCTGCAGCCTTCTGTGTACCTTTAGTACGTTTTTTATGCTAGTGTTGTCATTTGCAATTAACACTACGTTACAGGTTGAATGAATTTAGAACTCCCGCTGGAAAATTTCAAAAAAAATGAACTTTTGTGCCTACCCTTGCCGTCTTGTCGTGTCACTTCTCATAAACGTTTTGTGTCGTGTCGTGCCCTATAGTAGAAAACCTAAGCACGACACACTTAAGACACGGCACGTGAACGCTACTGTGTTGTGTTCCGTACCGTGTCCTTATGGTGTCGTGCCGTTTTTAGACACAGTTTTGAGAACTCTAAGCCCCAACGGCCCAATGACACGGTTTCTACCATGCAAAACGGCATTGGATAACAACCCGCCTCTGGGCCCAGTGGCAGTGGCTAGCTAAAGAATCAACCACAGATCAATGCAGAAATTCACAACAGAGAAATCAAACTCTAGCTTAGCTTATCCTTGCAAGAAAAGTGGAATTTGACTGTAAAGAAGATTTCCTTAGCATGTGGACTATGATTAGATCTTCCTAATTAAATAATAAAAGCATAATTTTGTACTGATAACTATCACTTTTCTTCTTCGTCTTCTTCTTTTTTTCTTTTTTTTTTCTTTTGTACTGCCCCGTAGATTATTCATCAATCAATTTCCAAAATGGCGGTTAGTGCTTAATAGGATGGGAACCTAGGATGATATTTAATTAGCTAGGCATGTTGAAATTTATTTAGTTGTAAAACTATATACATGCAAATAATACAAAATTTTCAATTATATTGCCAATTCAAACAAGAAAAATATTTTGTGGAATAATCTGCTACATTTCAAAATATATGTAGTGCGGCTAATGTCAATTACGGGGTTATAGCATTTTTAAGTTCAAAAATTTCAAGATTTTGAATGAACTATGCAATATATACAAGTTTTTTTTTTCCCACTATTCTTCTACACAATGTTACTTCTTTGGATCAATATCGTACTAATTAATGTTCTTTCAAGATTTCAATATATATCGTACACAATGCTATACGGTGATTAATTTATTTTAGAATAAAATTTGAATTTGTGTGTTAACATAAACTAGGGTTGTCAACGGGTACGATACTGATCGGGTGGAGCTATTTTCGTACCGTACCGGTTTGAAATTACTCTTATCCATACCCTATATCATTACCGATTAAAATTATAGGTTAACGAACAGGTAAAGTACGATAAGGATAAAGTAAAATAATATTTTTTTTAGTTTTATAAATAAATTATATTTTACACATATACATCTAAAATTAATATTTTTCAAAAATACAAGCACAACACAATAGCAAGTAGAGCATATACATTAACGAGAAAAAATAATATATAACGTGAAATATTAGACTAAGATTATAATTATACGATTAGTTTTTCGAAAGGATTAAACGAGAGTATGGTAACATTAAATAAATAATTAGTTTGATGAAATTAATTTTGATAGAATCCAAGAGACAAATGTTAATGTTCTGTTGAAAATAAAGAGTTTTATTGAAAATAAGGTAATTAATTAGATGGTCTTCTAGAAAATTTAAATTACTAATAGATTAGTTATTTTAACATATTTTAAAATAGGGCATAGATATTTATTTATACTTATATATATTATTTTATATTTATTTTCGGATACGAAATAGTCTTTATCCGTACCGTTATTCTTTTAGCTAACGAAAAAATCTTACCCATCTCCATATTCGATAAGCTAACAAAAAAAATCTTACACATATACCCGTCTTATCAAAAACGATACGTATCAAATAAAAGAGTAAAATGGTTTCATTGAAAGTAACACAAACAAATAGTTCATATAAACAAATTCTACTAACATAATATAACCATATAAGAATAGAATTTGCCTTTTTATTATGGAAAGAACTTTTTTAATAAAACACATGAAAGAAGTATTTCTCTTTATAGATCATTAGTCATCTTAAAAAATAAGGTGTTATATTTTATTCTTTTTCAATCAGGGAATAGATTTCAAATTTCCACTATTCTGCTAACAATATACAAATTAACAAAATGATTTCCCCAAATCAACGTTTTCAAATTATAAAAAAATCATCCAATTAATAAACAAAACAAAAAAATTATCTCGGAAAATCTAGTATAGAAACATTTCATATGATAAGAAATCTTGTGAAACATAATTTGAAAAAAAAAGAATATTAATAACAATATTTCCGTAATTATATTATTAATTAGAATTATTTATATTTGAAGAAGACTTGTGAAGCATAATATTAATTGTCTAAATTTATCAAATGAAACTGAAAATGAATCCAAATATGATCGAAAATATACATCTTTAGTTCATTTTTTTTTTTTTTTTAAATTATGTCCCGGACGTTTCCTCAAAATTGGATACCACGTTGCTTGGCAATATCCGCATATATGCTTTAAGACATTTTTAATTTTTTTAATTAGCAGTGTCAGAAACAGACGTCTCTAACTAAAAGCTTGTAAACTTTTTGCCAACTACCCAATTAAACTTTAATTATATATCAAATTTCAATTGTTAGTGGAAGATATAGATTCATCTCTCACAATCAACAAATCATTCTTCAAGCATCTTAATCATATAGAACAAAAAATTAAAACTCAATTTATTATAATATCTAAGCTACACATAGGTTGCCACCACGATCAGAAAGAATTTTTTTTTAAATATCTAAGATTTTTTTTTTATTTAGAGGTTCCTAATTATCCAAATTTGATGTAAATTAGATCTTATAACAACTAGTGGTATAAAACAATGCTGATGTCAGAAAGTTTCTTTTATATCTCACATATCATTAATTATATATTACCAACAACTAAGGATAAATTATTATTTTTTACTTAAAATTGATCTTTAATTTACTTTAACTTAATTGGTTGATCAATTCGTGCCAACGTGCAAACGAGTAATTGTATTATTTAAACAAGATTAGTCTATCAATTTGTTCAAATCTAATTATATAACTTACTACTTTACTAAAAAGAAACTATATAACTGACCATGCCATTAGAAAAACAAAAAAGAAAAAAAACACAAGTACATTTCCGACAGAACAGACTGAAAATCTGAAATGTAAATGAGAGAGGGATCTCTACGGGCTTTCACTCAAAAAAAAAAGTGAGGAGGGATCTGGAGCCGCCAAATTTTCAACCGCTCGCAATTATTTCATGATAGCAAATGTAAATGATCGATACGGACAGCGAAAAACATTCTCCATATTAATATAGACATGGAAATGAGAACTGCTCTTAGCCTAGTGGTAATAGAGCAACGAGCTCCAAGTGGAGGTCTCGGGTTCGAAACTGAGTGAAAGCCAAAGGCCATTGGGGGACTCTAGGTCACTTTGAATAATATTTGATGGCAAAGACCACTTATCTATTTCTCAAAAAAATATAGACATGGAAATCAAATTTTACATTTTTTTTAATTTGTTTACTATTTTATCGAATGGATTGAAAATTTATTTATCTAACGATTTACAAACATCCAATTTTCAACCATCCGATAAAATAGTAAAAAAAATTCAAAAAATATAAAATTTGGTCTCCAAGTCTACATTAGTATGGAGAATGTTTTCAACGGTCCGGATCGATGATTTAAACTTGATATGATGGAGCGATTGCGAGCGGCTACGAAATTGATGGTGGCTACGGATCCCTCCTCATATATATATATATAGAGAGAGAGAGAGAGAGAGAGAGAGAGAGAGAGATAGGCTAGGGTGCTCCATGGTGCATCAAATCGCTAATGCTCCATTTCATATTCCAATTTGAAAAGTCTAACGACCGATCTGAACCGTTGAACATGATCTATATATTAAAATCTACTTGAAGATTGAATTTTACATTTTTTTTTTAAATTTTGCTATTATTTAGAGAGTTAGTAAAATTGCAACTTTAGTTAGCCCAGAAATCGTTTGATTAATAACTTTTCTACCTCTTTAAAAAAATAGCAAAAAATTTTGAAAAAATGTAAAATTCAATCTCCAAGTAGATTTAAATATGTAGATCATGTTCAATGGTTTGGATTGATCGTTGGAATTTTCAAATTGGAGATAACAGATGTGGAGCACGAGCGATTTGGTGGTCCATAGAGCACCCCAGCCTATCTCTCCTCTCTCTCTATATATATATATATATATATGAGGGATCCGTAGCCGCCAAACTTCCAACCGCTCCATGGTAGCAAATGTAAATGGCCGATCCGGACCATTGAAAACATTATCCATATTAATATAGAATTGGAAACCAAATTTTACATTTTTTTTGAATTTTTTTACTATTTTACCGGATGGATTGAAAATTTATTTATCTAACGATTTACAAACATCCAATTTTAAACCCTTCCGATAAAATATCAAAAAATTCTAAAAAATATAAAATTTGATCTCCAAGTCTACATTAGTATGTAGAATGTTTTCAACGGTCCGGATCGATGATTTACACTTGGTATGGTAGAGCGGTTGCAAGCAGCTACGAAATGGATGACGGCTATAAATCCCTCCTCATATATATATATATATAGAGAGCATGGCTAAAATAATATGCATAGTACACCACATAACGTAATATGCGCTCATTTGTATTTAATTTGGTCATTAAATTGAGATTTAAGTTGCTCAATAAATTCTTCATATCAAAATCTTGTAGGAAATAAAATTTCGTGATTTTTAGAGCTTTCTTGCTATTTTTTAAATATTTTTTAAAAACAGCCCAGAAAAGACACTTTTGTAGTATTAAATCTGGACTGTTTTTAAAAAATATTTAAAAAATAGGTAAAAAGCTCCAAAAATCACGAAATTTAATTTCCTACAATATTTTCATATGAAAAATTTATTGAGCAACTTAAATCTCAATTTAATGACCTATATCTATATGCATAGTACAAAATGTGGTGTACTATGCATATTATTTTAGCCATGCTCATATATATATATATATATATATATGACGAGTGGTTTTATTTTAAGGTACGTCCTAATGTAGACTTTTACACAATTTTAAGCTATTTAAAGACAATTAGGAATACATGTCTCATCTTGTTAAACAATATTGGTCGCTCCCGAACACTATTGGTAAAGTTACGAGCAACATGACCCATGAAAGATTATAAGGACATGTTTTAACAACACATTGTTAATGTCTCCCTCCGGAGAATTAATACATTAAGTAGTTGTTAATATACATAAAGTAAGGTGCATAAAGAAAGGTAACGAGATACTATGTGCTAATGATTTCTAGAAAAGCAATTGAGGCTTGGTACTTAAGTAGTCTGTTTGTGACTCACCTCCCTCACTTGACTGGTCTGGTCATTAGTACGTGGATATGTCAATCTGACCTTCCGGCATAACGACTAAAGGACTCGTTTTGTACTTGTGCATAACACCATAATACATAAGAGCATTAACTGCTCCCTCCGGAATCTCATGCTGGCCAGTATTATTGGTCAATATGAAATTAATGAAGATATTTCCAGAGTTCTTTATCAAGGTCTTTGAATAGACTATAAAATTGTGATTAAAGATTAAATCATAACGGTTAATTATATGATTAAACACATATTTTTGAAATAAGGCTTCGAGTTATCATTTATCTTGCATGACAAATGTGATAATTCTTAAGTTTCATGTAATCATTAATCAGCCCAAAAGGAAGATAATGATCATCATGGGAGATTATCATGATAGTTGATTGTCAAACATAAGGCGTGTAATAAGTGTGGTGATGAATACAGTTCTCATATGATCAGTTACCTAGCCCAACGAAAGAGTAACTATAATCATTTATCATCAACACTTATTTGCTATTACAGAATATATGTAGTAAATGATATCATTGAAAGATGGTTCATTAAAGGAATCACATATCTTGTTGGATAATATGAATAAAGTCTTAATTGAAAATGATGTGAAGTGTATTCTTCTTTTGTTAGCTAAATTGAAAAGAATATTGCTTAAAGCTGAATGGATAAAAAAAATGATATTTGATCATGAAATTTTTCTAAGTAAAGGAATACACTTTATTCAGAATGAAATAAAGTGAGAAGTAATTGGAAAATATATGATCATATCATTAAAATTCTGAATTAAAAATCAAAAGATCAAGGGACAACATTAAAGAGAAGGTCAAAATTACCAAAAATAATATTTATATAAATTTGTTTTCATTAACAATAACAAGATACATTATATATATTCTTAACAAAACTCATTTGTATAAACAAGAAAAGCAAAATGATCTGATTGGTAAAATAACAAGTATGCTGCAGAAATATTTAAATGTTGGTTTGATAATTAAAGGGTTAATTTTTATGCATTATCATTGCAAGATACAGTACGTTATTTTGTAGCGAAAAGGACTGAAATGAAAGCATCAAGTTTTGGAAAATTGAAACATTTGAATCTATGTGATATAAAAATGTTAAAAATATCATCCTTTAAAAATAATTAAAGTTCCAAATTTTGAATTTTGTAGACTTAAAAGTTTTTGGAAAACATGATATTTAAGGATGAAATATGTATATATATATCACAATTATATTTAATTTTCTAATTAAGACAAGTATTAAGTTTTACTTAGTTTGAAATAAAATTTGCTCATCATGTTTCAAAACGAGTTAACTTCAATTTTTCATAAGAGCACATTCTTAAGTAAAGCCTATCATTTGAAAATATTTTGTAAAATATAATGCAAAAGGTTCTTTGGATAAAATTAACCATCAAAATTATTACACATATGGCCAAGTTTTGGTCAAAAAAGACTATGTCAAAACCAACAAACAAAATGATGAAATGTGAATCCAACAAGAGTGACAGATGTCAAATAAAACAAAATATATATAATTCATTTAATATGGATAATAGAAAAGGATAAAAATATTATTTTAACACATGATATAGATATGAATAAATATTAGTATCGTCATTTAAGTTAAGACTTCTAGAGTATAATAGATTTTAAATAAATTTGTGTCATTTATATTGTCGAATTGTATTCGCAATAAAAGGAAATATAATTATGCAATTATAGTTACATATAAAATCTATGACAAGAAGTCTAAAGTACTGCAGCATAAGGCGATATATATTTTAAATACTCACTAAATGCAACTTGATTAAACCATAAAAATGATATGAATGTATATTTGAATATTTAAGGAATATGAGTATGTTCAAATAAAGTTAGACTCTTTAATAATCATGAATTATTAAAGATGTTCAAATTGAACATAAGAAATATAAGTTGTCATTTGAGTAAGTTTCTCTAAAGATATTATTACAAACATACAAAACACAAATAATTGAGACATTATATTTTTTGAGGATACCGAGTTTTTGTGGGGGGATATGATAAAAGATAAGATTATAAAGATTGAAGAAATTAAGATTTTAAAGATTGAAGAGATTTTAATAAAGTTCATAAATTATTTTTCGAAAAAGAGGACATGAATTAGAATAATCCTAGACCTCCGCTCGACTTTTTATTCTAATCTGGATCAAGACCAGTGAGAATATGATTTAAGACCTCTGTTCTGATCATGTTCACAATATGGTCAAGGTTATATATCGAAAAATAAATCTTGAGATTTTATTAAAGTCTGCTAATTGTTTTTCGAAAATAGAGACATGAATTAGAATAAATCATGGGTCTCATCTCGGCTTTTTATTATAATTCAAGTTAAGACTAGTGAGATGATTTAGGACCTTCGTTCTAATCATGTTCATAATCTGGTCAAGGTTATATATCGAAAAAATAAATCTTGAGTCTATTAATCGTTTTTCGAAAAAAAAGAGACATGAATTAGAATAAAATCTTGGGCCTTCGCTTGTTTTTATTCTAAGTCGAGTTAAGACTAGTGATGATATGGTTTAGGACCTCCATTATGATCATGTTCATAATCTGGTCAAGGTTGTATATCAAAAAACAAATCTTTTATCGATAGGCAAACTCCACCTCAAATAAGAGACTCAATTAATTAAAGACACATAGACTCAAGACATGCCCAAATAGATGCATTGCTTCTTACAATAATATTGGTATAAGCCCATGAGTGTTTTGGAATAAGAAAATTTGTGTTGTTAGATGATGATTCAGTTAAAACAGTCAACAGTACATTAAATAACACATATGACCCAAAATTGACTCAAATAGACGTATTGCTTCTTGCAATAATATTGGCCGTAATTCGGTGGGTATTTTGGAATAAGGTATTTTTGTGTTGTCTAATGATAATTTCTCTGTTGAGGAAATAATCAAAGAAATATGCAAGTGCCAAATTTTATTAGAGTAAGCAGATTGCAACTATAAAATCATGTTTTCAAGCTTTTCTATAAAACATGACTCAAGAAATAATTATATACTCTAGAAAGAGAATTAGTTATCTTATATACGGAAAATGGAACTACTTACTGATGATATTGAATATTTTATTCATTACCTTAAAGTATTAAATCTATTTTAGTACAAATAAAAAAATTTGAACAAGACAAAATTAAAATGGTAATGTTGAGAAATATAAAGTTGAATTTTGTCGATAAAAGACTTCATATACATATATATAAGTTATAAAGAATTTTTCCTTAAAGATTCTTTAAAAGAATTAATGGCACCATTTTTAAAGTTTTGAATAAATCAACCTTTTAAAAAACGACGATAAAGCGCCGATAAAACGGATATAGAGGAAATTTTGCTATAACCACACGATTTATTTCAAACACGCTGATAAAGCGATTTTTGGCGATAAAGCAGAATTTAGCGGTGATAAAACGGATGACGGTATGAAAAAAAGCGGTGATAAAGCGGATATATCAATACTTTTGTTCAAATGGTCATAACTTTTGACTCGTAACTCCGATTTTAGTAATTTTTTATGCGTTCGAAAGATCAAGACAATCTATATATTGTGTTCCATACATAACTTACAAATTCTTATCAACAAACTAGTTAAATTCAGATTTTTTTTCAAATCAACAGACCAAAAGAATTGTTTAGGTCAACAGTATTTTCTTATATGTTGCATTTTTCTATTAAGACATAAGAGAGATGCATAATTTCTTGATAAATTTATTTAATTTAGTAATTTCATTGATATTCTTGACAATTTGCTTTAACATAATGTATATGTAGAAAATAACGATGTTGTGGTTTATCGTCCGCTTTATCACCGCTATACCGCTAAACGCTAAATGACTTTCACAACGCTATGGCCAGTTATACGCTATTTAAAACCTTGGAATATTATCTATACAATTAAACCTTGGAATATTTTTCATTAAGTTTATAGGTTGCACAAAGAGAATATTATCTATACAATTAAATGGTCTCAATAAAGTATTATCAAACTTTGATCTCATCAAATATTGATAAATCAGATTATTCAAGTTCTGTGAGAGTAAAATAGAAATACAATATATCTTAAAAAAAGGATTAAGATTAATGTCCCCGATCAAAATTAAAAGCAATAAAATCTAAGTATTTATATGTCTTATAAGCAATAAATATGTTGATATATAGCCATAAGGATATTGTGTTATATAACGACATATTCAAGAAAATACTTAGTATGAAGATATTTATAAGATCTTTTGAAATACAGATACGGGATCATAAAGGACTTATAGAAAATAAAAGAATAATACTCAAGTATCAGATATTGGAAAAGTTTTTTTTGGAGGTCATACCAAATCTAATTTCAGGATTAAATGCACGATCTCATAAATATGTCACTCTAATGAACTCAGTTAGAGATCATTTAAGTTTTATTCTGACAATAAAAGAGTCGTGCATGATAATACTAGAAACTTAATAAGGCTGAAATATTTTTCATATAAGTTTTTCTAAAAGAGATATTAAAACATAGAACATACAATAGTACATGCTTCATATTCACAAGATTTGTGAAAAAATGTGGGATTCTGGTTTTGAGGAAATGTATGTGATCTCGACGTTAGTGTTTTGCCGAGAAGATTGTTACAAAGGCAAGGAGAGAAGAAAGAAAAGATAGAAAGAGTAATGATGATAAGTGGCTAATCCTAAAGATTACAGACCCCTTTTTCCTAATCTGACGGGAGTATTTATAGACCAAACGGATCAAGGCGGGAGCGGGTCTTCAGCCTTCGGACAGGTCATGCTTGTTTCCATTACTTGTGAGACCATCCTTTACTTGCCAAGTTCCCCATTATGGGCCAATGTGGGCCGATCAACCCTCGAGCTTCTGTAGTCGAGACGAGTACAGAAGTTTATAATTCCACCCATGTCCTTCATACAGAGTTTCTTCGATTATTGTCTCTCAAATTTCCTCCATATCCTAGCCCTTGAGCGTACTGTCTCAACATCTCCCGCCGGAATGCCGACCCTTTGTTATGTCGACATTCATATGTCCTGGTGTTACTTCACATCATACCGAGGAGACCGCGACGGCAAAGAGAAGGCAGAAGCTGGCCAACAGATTGTCGATCTCCAGACTGAAGTCGAGAACCTTTGGGAGCAAAACAGATCTCTCACCGAGAAACTGAAGGAGAAGACAGTTGAGTGCTTGAATGCCAAGCTGAACATGCACATGTCTCGTTTTGGTTTGAGCGTCTTCCAAAGTCTTTACAAGAGGAAGTCGGTTGCCCTGGCCGAGGAGAAGAAAGCAACTTCGGAGATGCTGAAGGCCTTCCTTGGATTGACCTCCTTCTATACTGCCGCCATTTCTACTAATGGGTCACAGATGATAAATGGAGCTTACCTGGCCTTAAAGTACCTCACCAAGTTTTTTCCCTTCAAGCCGAAGGAACTTGGCTTCAACATGGTTCCTTTTGATGCTCTCGACCTCACCTTACACACCTGGGACCGTGAGGCCGATACTCTGGTATCTTCCGAGGGGGAGGTGTTAGGAGTTCCTGAATTCCCAAACTCGAGCAACAGAGGAGTTTCTTTCCCTTCAGCCGATGATTGGTCGGCCCGAGGAATAGATGTTAGGGACCACTCTAAATGGGGAGGATGCTGAGGCCGGGGATGATCAGGGAGCCGAGGAAGGTAAAGTGGGGGGAGACGGCAGCGACCAAGGGAATGAGTGAAGATTGCCGAGAGGCTGCAGATGAAGAAAATGTGACTTTGTACTCGTGTCTTTTTTCTTTCTTTTTTTGCTTGTCTTTATATTTGTGATCAGGCAAGTTCTTGGGGTGATTGTTGAAGTAGAACTTAGTACTTTTGTTTGTAACATTAAAACATGTGATGATGATGTAACAGTGAAGTAAACTTAATTTTGCTGAAGGTTAAAGATAATTCATAACTTGTACTTGTCGTGTGTGAATGATTGTTGTTTTTGAACTGATTTTAGATGATCTAACCTTAAAATCTAAGAACCGAGTAGTTTTGCCCGATAGGTTTGTAGAAGTCGCACACAAAAGTAATTCGACCAATCGGGCCTTGCCACGCACAGAGTTCACCCTGTCGGTTTGTAGAAGTCGCACACAGACAATTTTCGACCCGACAGGTTCGTAACTAAGACCAAGTAGTTCGTCCCAATAGGTTTGTAGAAGTCGCACACAGAAATAATTCGACCTATCGAGCCTTGCCGCGCAGGGAGTTCGCCCTATCGAGTTTGTAGAAGTCGCACACAGATATTTTTCGACTCGACAGGTTCGCAGCTAAGACCGAGTAGTTCATCCCGATAGGTTTGTAGAAGTCGCACACAGAAATAATTCGACCTATAGGGTATTTTGTTGACAGATATAGGTGTCGACAGGAGGGTTCATGGTCGATGGGGCAAACATTTTCAGATCTACCATTGCCGAGGCAGTAGGTGGGGGTGGTATGATCTGAGTTTGGTTCGTAATTGGGATGGGAGGTAGATGAATGTTAGGTCTCATTGCAATAGTAACGTTCTGATCGAGACTAGGGACGGGTGCATTCTGACTGGGCATTGGTGGTGGGGTTGTTCTGGTCATACCGAGGCTAACCACGATTTGGTCGTCTCGTAATGGCCGAAGGGGAGGTGTGGACATTTTGCCGAATGTGGGTGAGAACTGTTGAGTTTCTCTTCCAGCCGAAAGCACTAATGATCCCGACGTTAGTGTTTTGTCAAGAAGATTGTTACAAAGGCAAGGAGAGAAGAGAGAAAAGATAGAAAGAGTAATGATGATAAGTGAGTAATCTTAAAGATTACATACTCCTTTTTCCTAATCTGACGGAAGTCTTCAGCCTTCGGACGGGTCATGCTCGTTTCCATTACTTGTGAGACCATTCTTTGCTTGTCAAGTTCCCCATTATGGGCCAATGTGGGCCGACCAGGGCGAGACCCTATCAGTATGTTTTATGTAATTTGCAATAAGTTATAATGTATATGCAAGTTACATCTCTCTGGAAACTTAATAAGTTTTTTAATAGTTTAAAAGAAAGATTGAGAAATAGAATAATAACATTACAGATTTCGTATCCACAAGGTTTGTGGAAATGTGATAGTCTGATTTTGAGAAAATATATGTTCTATTTAATTTGCAACAAGTTATGATTTATATGCAAATCACATCTCTTTATTTAAAGCTTTGACCTCACTAAAGAATAGTGATGACTCATTCGAAAATAGGTACGTATAATCACATTCTCGTGTAATTTATGAACTATATGACCAGAATCTAATTCATGTCATCTAGTTGTATTTGGTAATGTGATTTATATTGAAAGAGCCGCGCAAAAAATATGGTGATTTTCGTTTACGTCCCTTGCTAGTATAACTGGTGGACTGAATTGGTTAAGATATATGAAAAAAAGACAGAAAAGTTAAAGCAATCCGGCCGAATCCAGACATATGTAATCAAATGAACAATACTTGTCCACGTGGGAGATTGTTGGAATTGAGACATCAATTCTAATAAATAAAGTTGGGACTGCGTGTTATATGATTACTACATGTCACATATTGTCGCCTAATATTACAATGAGTAATATATGAATATGCCAAATAATGTGATTAACTGATATACAATGGCATTATACGTATTGCGCTAAGATTTTAGGCACAAATGCATATAGAATTTAAGTAAATTAATTATAATTGTTAATGAACCAATTATGATTAATTAAACTATATATTGGTGTTAATGTAAAGTCAGAAATATTGTTTGGACTAAACTCAACTCAAATTGGATCAAATCCCAAGTAAAACAACACAAACACAACTCTATTACGGCCGCAAGACGAACCTTTGCAGCCGCAATGGATAGGAGAAATTTGACAGTTAATCTTCTGAATTTTCAGAAGATTGATTACGGCCACAATAACCTTCATTGCGACCGCAAGAGACTTGACAGAATTCCTGCCAAGTTTGGCAACCAAGTCTATTGCGACCGCAATGAGATCAATTGCGATCGCAAGAGACCTATTTCAAGGCAAGTTTTGACTGCCTAGATTTATCGTTATCTTTTTTTTTAATATTTTAGGTTTTATACCAAAAATTCCGTGGAAATATTTACAGAAGTAAATAAGAGGATTTGGAAAAGATTTGGAGATAATATAATTTCATATATTTTACGAATATTTGATAATTAATTATGTATCTTTCCTTAACACCTCTATAAATAGCGTTGGGTCACCATCCAATCTTGGTTATCAACATAGGGCACTTGTGTTGTGCATAGCCTCTATTTCTTTCTCCATCAAAAGAAATTACTTCTTGGTTCATTCGTGACCATGAAGAAAAGATACACACCGGGATTTGCGTGGATAGGCTCGCTAGCGCACCACGTCAAGCTTCCGCACTCCATTACCGAGGACTCCGTTGAAAGAACAAATGTACAACGGAGACCGTAGGAATGAAAAGTAAGTACCGCTTCCGCTATCTTTTGTATTTCAAACATATAGCACAGAGATAATTGAATTGTTTGCAATATTTATCGTAATTTAGGGATTTGGTTTGTGGCTCTTACCCTAAATTGAATTGCACCAAATTAAGTCAAATGATATTTAGTCTAAACACATGTTGTTTTTAGTTTGAACACTTGTTGTATTTAGTCTGAACTAGTATGACCATATCTTAGTTAGTATAAGCACAAAATAACGTTTGATCTTCGAACAGATGCAACTTTTGACTCGTAACTCTGATTTGGGTGTATGAGCACTTTTCAGAAACGGCACAACACGACACACACACTTTATAAGGGTTTGACCTCGTAATGACGATGTTTTGACCCTAAAAACGCTTCTAAAGCCTGCAAATTACATTTTTTTCACCTTTTTTGCTCAAATCTTCTCAAAAATGCCTAAAACAGTGAAAAAACATATTTGAAACAGCTAATATGAAAACATGTTATATTTAGTCCGAACACTTGTTTTATTTAGTCTGCATCTCTTGTATTCTATGCAAAACATTCATGAAACATTGCAAAAAAACTTTAAAAGCCTAATATGAACATCTCTTTCAAGTAGTTTGAACACTTATTTTTATTTAGTCTGAACACCTGTTTTATTTACTATGAACACCTATGCATTATATGGAAAACATTCTTAATAGTGTGTAGGACGGAAACGTTCAGAATAATGCGCGCAATCCAACTTTTCATTTTTTATTCGCTTTGACTGTTTGACTTTCCATTTTTAGAAAATGTTTGATTGTTTGACTTTTCCTTTTTAGAAAGTTAGTTAAGGTACGCGTACGACGTACAGGATACAAGAGTTGGGATACATTTAGTTAACTAACTTTCTGAAAAGGCAAAGTCAAACAGTCAAATCGAATAAAAAAATGAAAGTTGGACTGCGCGCATTATTCAAAACGTTTTCGCCCTACACACTATTAAGAATATTTTCCATAGTAACTAATAAGCAACCTTTGCTGCCATTCAAAATAAAAGTGAAAAAGAGATCTATATTAGCTAGCTTAGCTTAAGAGAACCAAAGTAGATAACCAGATTGATTATTAAATTTAGCCTAATCATAGGCGCATTATTCAACACCCTTATGGGTCTTAGCCTAAAAAGGTACTGTGGTCACTAATTCGAACAGTAACACTGCTGTCGTTAATATATTTACTAATTAATTATTTATTTTAAGAGGAATATTTTAATTTTTTGCACTACAAAATATCTCGATCTTTTTCATTTATATTTCTAATTTGAAATGACAATGTTTATTATAAACCATTGATCTTGTTTCATTTCATTTTAGCGATCGATACGTTCATATAACATTTCATTACCTTAAGAGATGGTTGTATACAACATAAAAAAATGAAAAAAAATAATAACAATAAACTCGTTAAACTAATGTAATAATTATATAGATTAATTTATTTTCTGAACACTTGATCAACTATAGTATTAATACATATAAAAAAATTATTAAGAATTGGCCGAAGTCAAGTGGCTAAAGTAACGCCCTTCTTGTGGGAGGTCGTTCGAAACCCAACTTGTTAGACTTTAAGTCATTTATTAAATTATTAAATTTGAGTGGGAAAATATTTGTAGTCCTGAATCCTGATGTCCATCTTTTTTATCAAACAAAATATACAAGCGTATTCATACATTTTTATACATTATTTTTTGTTTTGCTTTGTGGAAATTAACTCAAAAAGAATAGACTCGGAGTCTAGATCTCCATTATCCCTAAACAAATAATCAAATTGAATAGACCGGATTGGCTATTCCATGGGAGAGGTGAAATAGTGGGGGAAAAAAAACAATGAATAAACTTTTAATCCTCTAATATCATAGTTGATGAATAGAAGCCATTTCTTTTGTTCTTCCTTTTTATCGTTTTTACGTCCAAATGTGAGCAAAAAACAATATACACTCAGTTAAAGAAAATATGATCAATTTTTGGTGCGGTTTAATTAGATTGAATTCAGATCACCTTCTACCTACGTAGCATGAGACCGTTGGATCATCTTGAGATCCGTGCGGGACAAATCCGAGATGATCCAATTGCTCAGCATGATGCAGCGCAGCAAGGAATTCGGATGTTTGCAGCGCATCAGCTGAAAACACCTTTCAACATCTTACTGTTATTCTACAAAATTAAGATCTTCCTACAGAACTACAGAAGGGTTGAGACCTTTTCTTTTCTTTTCTTTTCTTTTCTTTTCTTTTTTTTTTTTTTGTTTTTGAGGAGAGTAGAATGGCCATCCTAGAAATTTTCATTAAAACTAACAGAATTTACATATGCACATTGGTTATTCTTATTTATCAGGAAAAAAAGAGAGGAGAGAAGGAAAGAAAGAAATCCTGATAGAGCTCTTTTTTACAGCATAGTATCAGATTTGTTTGACCAATTATACGCAGAATTAAACTATTTGCTTCAAATCTGATGGTCCAAATAAATTGTGCACACAACTTGCTGCCTTGCGGTGTCTCAAACAGCATAATTCTATAGCACAACTACATTGTCACTGTGGCAAATTAATCTGACCATCCAATTTTTTTCTGAGAATCCCAGTTGTTTGGAAAGTTAACCGACTTTTCAATGTATGCTTGTACATAAATGGATAAATGGAGAAGAACAAGACATGATCCTTACTAATTAATACGGTTACTAGAGAATTTAAGTTGCAAATTTTTGAGAAAAGTTTGTTTTTGATTCATGAACTATTCGATTTGGTCCAATCAAGTCTTCGAACTTTGTTTTGGTTCAATCAAGTCCGTGAACTATTGATTTTGGTCCAAACCGCCTTCTGAACTGTTGCTTAGTTCAAATTGCCTCCTGAACTATTGAGCTTGGTTTTATTTTCCCTCAATTTTCCTAATAGAATGGTGCATGTTCAAACAAAATAAATAATTTAGGAAGAAAATGAATCAAATTCAAGGAGTAATTTGAACAAAATAGATTTAGAAGTCAATTTGAACCAAAATCAATAGTACAGAGGTTTGATTAAATCAAAACAAAATTCAAGAACTGGATTGAAACAAAGATTTAGTAACATTCTATACTCTTAACATTAAATTAACAATTCCCCAATTTAGGAGTTGACTTGTATATTTGGCCAGAACTTCATGCAGAATATCTTGTAGATTTTATTCATTTTAGATTTCAATTGTGGGAGTCTAGACCATAGTTTTGATATTTTTGACAAAGACGTGCTTCCGTGGCTAATTAACTGGAAGCCATTGGCCATTTCAACAGTGAGCCATCTTAGCTAACTAGGATTCTAAGAATTCGGAATAATCAAAGGCTACTTCGCACATTTAGAGAAAGCTAATCAATTGCACGTAGTCAACCTCAAATTCTGTCACTTGTCCAGACCCACCCAAAAAGTTTAGGATTTTTTCGGTTGCAATTTTTAAAATATATATATATATATATATATATATTTATTAACTTAAAAGTTGACCTATTAAAATTAACATTCAAAAAAAATAATTTATTATACTGTCACTAAAATAAAAAATCAACGTCCAATGTTGAATACAAGTTCTATTTTTTTTGGTCAACTAAAAGAAGATCTGTCCTCTTGTGCATTAGTTAAGAAAACACAATAACGAGAGAAAAAAAAACTGCAGATTGCAATCCGTGTGCAGAGAAAGGAGAAGCTCTCAAGTCTCAGTCTTAACCCCACAGGTCACAGGTCACAGGATGACAGGACAGGACAGGACAGGACAGCGACAGAGAGAAAGCTAAAGACAACTGTAGATCATAATTGTGTCGCCTCTATTATATTTATAGTCTAACAAATCCATGCGAACAGAGCAAGAGCTATAATTGTCCACTCATCTGAATTGGGCCTTAAAGAATCTAATATTTCAACGGATGAGGGCAAATACAAACCTAAAATCATGAAGACATGAAGATATCTTTTCGGGCTGGGCTAATTGTGATAGCCCATGAAAAAGCCCTCTCCAAACTGACCTCTTTGTTACTCATCGAAGCTTTTACAACGCCTGTTTCAACTTTCAAATATTCAAAATTCACGTCTTCTGTTTCTATACAGTGAGTTTGAATTATCATACAAGTTTGAAGTGTCATGGCAGAAGGGTTGATTGGCAAAAGAAGTTACATGAAGAAAATTAACCATACAAATAGCTGCCCAGTTCAAATTATCATTTTTTTATTTTATTGTGCCTTTTTTTCCCTTTTTTCTTTGGTGTCCTATTGGGCACTCAGGTTTCTCACCACAAATTAGAAACGTTCAAGGCTCTAAAGTGAGGTTTAGTTCAAACTTAAAAACAGCAAGCCAAGTCACACATGTACAGAAACATATTGATTCCCAAGTAGGTCTGGTATAATCGTGTGCTTTGGACAACAGAAACCTAGCATAAGGTTGCCATGGTTCCCAAACTAGTGAGAGCAGTTCATCCACATATTGTTCACCTAGTGTCCACTCGGTGCTCCGCTTAATCGATAAATAGATTCATTTAATAGATTAATTGTTCTGTTTAACAATTATAATTAATGCAATGACAACCTTCATGTAACTTGCAAAATACACTTTGAGAATTGTAATTATAATTGTTAAACAGAATTACTTATCTGTTTCAATTCAGGCTTTTAAAAAAACTTCATTGAAACCGTTTTAATTCAGAAGTACTTCCTTTAGTTAAGAACCATGAAATGTTTTTTTAAAGGCTTGGTTGAACGAAACAACAGGTGGATACTGGATGGACAATATGTGGATGAACTACTATCTTTTCCCTTCCAAAATACTTAACAAATCATTATTCCTTCATCTGAATTTAGTTGAAAGCCATGTATTTCGAAATATATACTAGGAAAAACCCCGAAAAAAATGCAATATTGTGACTCAAAAATTAAAGGCAATACCTGGGTAATGTTAATCTGCAGATATTTAAGCATTTCAAACTTGTGCTTCCACCACTTGCGGAACATAACATCTACAGGCCAGAAAGCAATTTCAAATCAGCAATTCATCGAAATGCACTAAGAAATGCCTGGGTAAAAAACAAAAGACGAACAGAAAGCCCAATTAAAGCAAGCTTCAAAGTTCAAATATTATAGGAGCAAATTAGTTATGCTACCTTATTAGAAAGAGAACCTCAAATGAACATCTTGATAACAGAGGTTGAGAATAAGGCATGTAGTTCAAAGACATACCCAGAAACATGACGTGCAGGTATGACTTCTGTGTGCTCCCTCAATAATGAAATTAATGGTGAGCACTAATATGCACTTTGAACTGTTCCTCAAAAGTAGGATTGCAACCGCTAACAAAGTGATGTTAGGGAGGTAGGAAGACCATCTTTTGGCAGTGATTCTATTGTGGGGCAATCAAATAGTTCTAGCTTTTGGAGGGAGGGAAAGTGATGCAACCATGGTGGTAGTGACTGAAGTTTAACACAACTTCTAAACACGATCTGGGTCAGTGATTTGAGTTTATGGAACAGCTCATGATCATCTCCGTCGAAAATCGAAGTCTCTGAAGAACAAACAATTTCAAGTGTTCGCAATGAAGCCAGAGCACCTCTCAATGATGGTAACTTGAGAAGGGAAAGGTTACTGACTGCCAATACCTCAAGTTTTGATCTACAACTTCCCGTTCCTTCAATTTCAGGTACTAATATCCCCAGTTCCATCACATTGGGGCATCTTATAATACTCAAGTTCTTTAGAGAAAGTGGATTTAGTCCTCCTATGACCTTCAGCTGCGCACACTCCCTAATATATAATTCTTGAAGTGCTGTGAGGTGATAAAATGCTTTGCCTGCAAGGGAAGTGAAACAGTGACAATTTTCTATATGCAAACTGGTAAGAGAAGGTGGCAGGTCAGTTATTGTTATGAGGTTTGCGCAACCTTTAATATAGAGTTTGTTTAGGTAAGGTAAGAATTGTGTTTGCAGCCAAGATGGTGATTTTGAACCACCGTAATAATTGATATCTAATGATTTAAGGTTTGGGTGAGGCTGGAGGCCTTCAAGAACTTCTTCATCAGCATATGGGTTGATATTTCTATTACATGACCATTTCAGTTCTAATTCACTGAGATATCTCTTGTTAATAAGCATAGCTTGTGCTGCCTCATTCCTACCCCCTACCTCGTCCAAACGATTAAGCAAAAGCTTTCCATGAAGTTGTGTCATATCTTTCAATTCTCCAATTGTTTGCCCATCTGTCCTCCGGGCTTGGTACAAAAGTAAGTTCTGAAGGGAAGTTAGCTTCCCAATACTAGGTATCACTGGTATATCAAAGCGATCCCAGTAAAGATTCCTTAAGCTTATCAAGTTAGTGAAATCTTTAGGAAGGCTTTTAAGTTTGTTGACAGATATATCCAAATATTGTAGCTTCAAAAGTTGCGCAATGGACTTAGGCAACACTTCAATATGGTTATGAGAGAGATCGAGGTAACGCAGATGCTTCATGTTGCCGATACTATCTGGCAATTCATTGATCCCACAACAGCGAAAATCCAACACTCGTAGGAGTGTGAGATGGTTAAACAAGAACTTGCTAGAAGATAAAAACTCAGAAGAATGTTGATTAGTGAGATAGAGGAATTCAAGAGACCGCAGCTTGCTATATTTTCCCGACTTTGTCACTTCAATTAGGTTCCTTGCAATTGACAAGTGACGAATAGATTCTGGGACTTCTTGTAGACATTCACTTGTTTGGATATAAAAGCTCTCATCCTTTGAAATGGATTGTGCCAGCTCATGCATTAAATCATGGATCACGTACATCCCGTCATTACGTGGACCTGACTGAAAGAATGACCTGCTTACTAATTCATCAAAGCACTTAGCGCCTCTCTCTTCTGAAATCTCATCTCCTTGAGGCACAATGTAGCCATGAGCCACCCACTTGGCTACCACACGGCTTTTATCAAACGAATAACCTTTGGGAAACATGCAACAAAAAGAGAAGCATTTCCTTAACTCTGCAGCCAAATACTGATAGCTCAATCGAAGGGCTGGAAGAATGCCATTTTCCCCCTGATCGAACTTCCACATTTCACTATTCATAATATTCCCCCAGTGTTTGGGATCCAGTTCTGTACTTAACAATGCTCCAAGGGTTTTGGCTGCCAAGGGAGAACCTTTCAACTTTTTAACATTCTTTTGGGCAATGTTAACCAAATGGGGGTAATCTTCAGGATCTTCAGAGAAGAATGCACATCTCTTGAAGAAATCCCAGAAAGGTTCTTCTGGCAACCCCTCAAGGTCCATAGAGCTTTCTGTTTTCGTTATTCTAGCAACCTTTGGAGACCGAGTGGTCACCAAAATCATGCTACCCTTAACCCCATTGGAGATCAGGTTGTATAGCTTTTGCCATTCCAGCCTATCCTCACACCACATATCGTCCAAAACAAGCAAAAACTTCTTTGAAAGTACTTTATCCTTCAGCACAGCATGAAGTAAATGCAACCTGGTAAACTCAACCTTCATTTTGGTAGCAGATTTCACGATCATTTTCATTATCTTTTTCACATCAAACTGATCACGAACACAAACCCACAATTTCAACTGGAAGCAGTCCTCCACCCTTGGGTCATTGTAAACCACCTGGGCAAGAGTGGTCTTTCCCAACCCTCCCATACCAACGATAGGCAAAACATTTACATTTTCCTTCTTCCTTCTCTTATTGGGGAAGGATGAATAACCATACCCATGTTCATCAAAACTAGAGCTGGAACAATCCCCTGACTGTAACAAAATATTAATCACAATCTCCTTCTCTTTATCTCGACCAAGTACCTCCGACTCAGTAATTACTGAACTCGTTTTTCTTCGAGCAGATATCCTTTTTATTATTTCAGGTCTTTTTGGATCTAAATGCTCAATTGTCTGCCGTAATTTACCTGCTACAAATTCCAAATTTTCCTGTATATCCTTCACTCCATTTGATTTACCAGTTACAACACCCTTCACCAAATTAGAAGAAGCCTCCCTTATGAAATTAGAAGCTCGGTCGATGACTTGGCTAGCTTGGCTGTTGCCATTCCCACCTTCAACAGTCTTCTTTAACTCCTGGTGTAAAGAGAGGGCAATAATAAGACAATGTTTCTGTTAATGAATGTACTTCATAATATCTAATTAGATTATTAGAATAATCTGACATGATCCATTCTGATCTTATTTTGAAAAAAATAAATACCTTTTGCTCATTGCTTTTATTGTATATTTCTAGGCCTTGAGCCCTGCCGAGTTAAGTAATGCATGTTTCCCTATATTTTTTATATATTTTCTATTATTATATGATAGCCCTCCCAGATCTGTTCTGGCTATGACGAGAGAGAGATTATGGTCATTTGTTGCTTCTCAACCATGCTATGTCAGCTTTGCAGTTGCTGTCATGATGCAGACTTCTTCCATCTCCTGTGACTATTCTCATCAACTAGATTTTTTTTACCACTTTTGGACTCTAATAATGATTATCGTGCTTACCACAATTCTTATGAGTTGACTAACCAATTAAGATTCTTTCTGATTTGTTTTGTTGTTTTTTCATATGCAGCCTTCATATGTCTTGAAAAACATTTTTTATATCAAGCTAATAACACAATTCCTCAAGAATTTTCCATACTTGTTATCAAGATTGATGTTGGTTAAAGAAACTCCCTAAAATAGTTAAATTCGTAACTCAAGAATTTAGAAAAAGGAACATGTCCAGATATTAGAATAAAAAAAGGTAGATAAGGTGTGGGGGCGCTCCTCACCAGCCTCAGGATTTCTAACCATCTCATGCAAGACTTTATCGCATATTAAAAAACATTCCCCTTCTGAAAACCCTATGTGCAAATATTTAAAAAGGCCTATAAAGCCTACGAAGATAGTCCGTAATAAATAATCCTCAAATTAAGAAAAGAAATCATACATTATATTTGTAATTTTAATTGTAAATAAGAAAGATATCAACTGTGGTTGTGAAGTTTGTACATTAGTTGTTATTGTTTATATGCCTTAACTCTAGTTTGAACAAGGTTTTTTGGTATTGGAATCAGTTGGACTGGTACTTCAGTTTACTGGATTAATCCTTTTGCCGGAACCCCTTGAGTTTCGCTGGGTTCAAGTCAAGATGGTCACGCTAACGTTTCCTATACAGACCAGGGTTTCAGGGTTCAATAATCTAAACAATGTTTTGTGTTTTGGTTATTTGAACTAGTTATGTACTTGTGTTGAGCTCAAAAGAAACAGGCAGCAAAATGCGTTGCTTATTTTGCAAATAAAGAAATTAAATTGTACACATTTCATACTAGATGGGAAAATTAGCTCCTTACAACAAATATTAACAGATGCAATCTTTTCTAATAGGAGGGGTCATGACTCATGAACCAGTTGCAATAATTACATACTCTCTGATCTAGTTTACTGCAATGGAATTACTAACTGATATAAAATCTGCCCAAAATATCTGAATGTCGGTACAAACCTGATAATGTAACTCGTCGAGCAAATCCTGAGCGTCGTACTTTGCACCCTTGAGTTTGGTAAAGAGCGTAGCGACATCAACATTTATAAAGCGCCACCACTCCGCCTGATCCATGAGCGCGTTCACCATTGGCAAGGTCAAGCGCAGCTTCTCTAAATCATCGTTGATCCCACTACAGGTCTCCCTCACGCTTGATAGCACCTCATTGATTGCCCAATCCATTTCTCCTCCGACGACGAGGGCAGCGAGTAATAAAGGAAGAGAGAACAAAGGACCGAAGATATTTGAAATTGGCAGCGAAAACTAAAGAACTGGTTGATTTGTGCGCAATGGGGTTACACTTCGCTGAAGGTAGATATTTAGGGCGTGTTCGGTGGAACTACCGCAGCATCAGACGGCTATAATTTGATCTAAGCTAAAAGCAATGAACGTCGTTGATTGCCCAATCCAGTAGGTGACTTCATTCCGTATTCGATTGTTTACTGTGCGCGTGGTAAAATAAATCAAAAATTAGATATCTAGCACTTTTCTTAGATATTTATTCATATTTTATTTTGCAGCAATATTTATTAATGAAAAGTATTTGTTTTTTTTAAAAGACTGTTATATCCTTCTCTACAACTAACTCTCTGTTTCGTTAACTATTTCCTATCTTCATACCATAACCAAATACAATATCAGAACCACGTACAAGTATACATATCAATTAAGATACAAAGAGATTAAGATGATCCTGGGAGTTTTAAGTTAAGTAGCTTTCGGCTCCTTAACAACAATACAGAGAATATCGTAATCAAATACAATTTCACTGTTTCATCTCACAACTCTTGTAAATCAAATTATAATACACAGTAAGCTTGAAATTATTTTTTCTTTCAAAACAGTAAGCTTGGTTTCAGTTCTCAAAATTAATCTCAGTAAAGTATACCAATACTACAACATTCTTAACAACCAATTGGCACCAAAAACATTGGATAATTCAAATTTGACATAATTCAAACTTTAAAATTCGCACAAAAAGATAAATTACATGTCTTTTGTTGAAAGAAGCATGTTAATGAAACATAAATCAAAACATATAACTAATTTATATTTTGTCTTCTTGAAGAAGCTTGAAGACAATCGATGGACATGCCTTTTTCCTTGACCTAACATTTTTTTTATTTCCAGTCATAAAACAAGTTCATAAATTAGTGATAATGTTTCATTACAATGAAATGATAATTTCAATAAAATCGGGAGAAACCTTGTTGATGTTGGCTGCTGTGCCATTTCAACATGGGTACCGCCTTCATTTTCTTCTTGTTGAACAGCATTTTTGCAATTCCGCTTATTATGTAGACCACAATGTGTACTCTTGTAGGATCTCTTCTTTGGTTCATCATATTATTTTACACGACTCTTTGGAGGTCTTCCTGCGGGCCTATTTAAGACTGGTGGAAGCATCATGTAACCTAGATCGCGCTTAACCCTTTCATTTCTACTTGGCATCGGAGCTATGCCCATTGCATAAGTTGTCCTGAGTCGAGCCATAGTGAAGTATGGATCAACGTAATCTTCCCATCTAACATTTCTTATTGAGCATATTAATATTGTCGCATGTACACATGGAATGACTCTTACCTACCATGCTCTACAAGTACATGTGTGATCTTTCAAGTTCACCTCCCATCTCATTCCACCCTTTTGTATCTCAGCGCTATAATCCATGCTTTTGTGCACTTCATATCCGCACAAAGCCTTGAAATAAATTGTAAGTAATACATAAAATGAAATCATGTAAGTCTTCATCTATGATTCTGTATACTATGTTATGGAAAGATTAAACAAGTATTTTGATTTTCTGCTTATGAAAAAGCATATAGTAATTTATCCGAGAAGTGCGCTTTATGTCATCAGCCACCTTGGGCACTAATGGACCTTTCAATGTATTTACAATTCTTCTTCTTTTCTCTAATTTTGTCATTATCTTCTGTCTAATTGAATCAAGCAAATCTATAACTGGCTTGTTTCTCTCCTCAGTTATCCACGAATTGAATGTTTCAGTAATGTTATTGGTGATGCTATCACATTTTGATGTTGTTCCAAATTTTCTTTTACTCCATAATTATTGTGCTCAATTCTAAGGTAATGAATAGCTCCAGGACATTGTGCCTCAATCTCATCTATATAAGCTTAAAAACGGGTTGGAGAGTATGTTCGTGCAGCTCCCCAAAGTGAAAACCTGAAAACATCCCCATGAAATTTTTTCTTGAAGTTTTTAAACAAGTGTCTCATGCATTCTCTATGCTCGACCAACAGATACACCGTCTTAAGAGCATTTTGCAATCCTTTCTGCATGTCTGTAGATAAAACAAGACCATTTGGCATTTCGATCGCTTTGTACAAAGCTCTTAAAAACCATTCCCATGAATCCTCATTTTCTTCCTCCATTACAGCAAAAGCAACTGGAAACATCCAATTGCTTCCATCAAATGTCGTAGCAGCAACAACAATTCCCTTAAATTTTGCTTTCATATGACAAGCATCAAGGCTTATATATGGCATACAACCATTTAAAAACCCATTTACACAAGCTCCAACAGCAATAAAAAAAACGCTCAAAATGTCGATTTTCCCTTTCATCATGTCTTCTTCCAGGATTTTTACCAGAACTTGTTTCTAGTTCTACTATACTTTCTGAATTTCTTTTCACAATTTCCTCCTGAAATGCTCCAATTTGCACAAATGAATCTTTCCATTTTCCATAAATCTCATTCAGTGCCAATTATTTTCCCTCCCAAACTCTATTGTATGGTATTGAAAGACCATACTTTGTCTCAAGATTCTTTTTCAAAATCTTTGGTGGTATGTCTCCCTCATTCTTCAAATCATTAACTCGATCGGTTATCCACCCTTGTGTTGCATGTTTATTACCTCTCTTGTTTATTCCATAACACACATGTGTTGGTTGCAAGGTTCTCACAACAAAAGTTACTGCATCTTTAGTTACTGCTGCATGAATCCCCCAAAGACACTCCAAATTTGCACAAGTAGATGTTACTCGTGTTGGTTCACTTTTCTCCAAATTATACTCAAAATTGTTAGTAATTGCATGGTGATTGAGAGCCCTCCTAAATGCCACAACATCGGAGAACTTCATACCTACTTCCATTTCCGGGTCATCTTTATCATATGAGTACAACTCACTGCATTCATCTTGATCTTCCTCTTCATTTTCTCCTTCAGTATCGCTGTCACACCCCAGAAATTATAAGTAGCTTAGGGGTGCGAATCTCGCCACGTGTACTTACTTTCAAGTACACGAAAGGCTTATTTAAAGATTTTAAGAATGAGATAGAGATAACAAAATACTATTGAATTAGAGGAAAACACACACAATGCACACAACACATGAACATCCAACACATGAACATCCAAAAGTCACTTTTTCATTATCACCAGCGTCTATTTACAAGATGTACAACGGAAGCAAGGAAAATAAAAAGTACATTCATAGGAGGACGGTCTCACCAAAGGTTGTAAGACGATATGGGACTTCAAAACGAAAGACGCCGGTAAAACTCCATCCTAGCGCGCTCCTCGGGACTTCAAAAGTACTCCTCACGTGGACCCCACAACCAACATGGAAACGTGAGATATAAAATCTCAGTGCGGATTAAGGTCCAGCCTTTGAGTTTATACCATTTTCTAAGAGGAACCCAAGCCCACACTTGGTAATACATTTATGCACTTTTAACCTAACTAATTATTTCACTTTTAGACTAAATCATACCATACATCTAATTAGCCTAAACCATATGATTATAAAGTCGTAAGACACAGACGTAAATAAAACCCCAAAAGAATCTAGTTGAATACTAGTTATACATATAGTACGATCTTAATCATTATAGCACCCAAAAAAGAAATCCCATTTTGTAGAACACAAGAATCCGCCCCTTAGACGGGTCATGTAATCGCGCCTCCAAATCTGGTTTGCCAAGCGGGCGTGCCAAGCGATGCATTCGTACCCGGATCGCCCAACTTACTAACTTAAACGTGGTTAAGCGGACTTAACCACGCTTAAGCGGGCGTGCCAAGCGATACAATTGCACCCGGATCGCCCAACTTACTAACTTGGACTTAATTCTGAGATTCCAGGACAGAAACGCCCTGGGCTATGTGGTCAAAACGTATCCTTGTGTTCTACCTCACTAAAAGATAGAAATAAAGGGAGAAGATTCGGCCTCAGTTGCCATACGGAAATAAGGAACCGACTACCCGTTTGAAAAGAATATAAAAATGAACTCCCTGTACCAACCAGGGGCCAAATGGGAGCCCCAGACTTCCTCTGTACCAACCAGGGGCCAAAGGAGAAAGTCCTTCGAATATTAAGAGATCTCTTAATATCGGCTAATAGGGAATATATAAAGAACGGAATAGCTCCAATATCTCACATATGGCACGCACACTCTAACACTGAGACGTCGGCCTTATTCACTCAAAGAGAGGATTATAATAATATTATATGGATAATATGGAGATTTAAAAAAAATAAACTCTCAGGTGGCGTTACGAGTCATCAAGTGATGAACATCGTTGGTGAGAAGTGATTGCGTGTCCTTAGAGACATCCCGACGAGTGGATCCCACGGGCGTTGAGCTTGCGTACGTAATCCAACCGTCACGATGCATCCAGACTACACCCAATCTAAGTGTCACCGGCCCGACACTCAGCACTCCAATCATAATACATATAATATTGATACGCATCTACCTATAAATATCTAATAACCTATACGATCTGTATACCGGATCTTACGTGCAAGATGAAATGCAGATGACATGCAATGCAGGTTGGTCTTAATGTTTGGTGCAGTTACCGGCATGCATAAATGACAGTTTAAGATCTACGGGCCTGTTGATAATTGTTGGTATTTATTGGTACCACAATTCAGATAAAAGAAGATAAAGGGGTATGACCTGGTTCCTACATCCTAGACAAGGGTATAAACCCTAGGAACCCGCACCTGGGAGATATGGAGAGAAGCATAGAGTAGACTCTACTCCGGAGGCGGCTCTGATCCGTCCGCGTCTGTGTCAACGGCGACGTCGTCAGTATCAACCTCGTCCGCGAGTGGATACGAGTCGGCTAAATCTCCTACTTTGACCATGGGGGTTTTATCAGTTATTTGATGTAGATTCATTTAAGTTATTAATCATAAACAAGGTCTATGCGTTTAGACGTCCTTGATGCTCCTAATTTAGTTTAATTAATATTCTTACTTGGTCATTCTCCCGTGCAGTGTCCTTGCTGCACGGATGAGTGGGTGTGAATCATGTGTCACTTTTCCTTTATTTGATTTGTGTGAGGTTTTAAGTGTTCTTCTACCTTCCCATTTATTTTGACGTCAGGGCGATATTCTACATAACAACAATACAAGTAAATCACGAGGAAAACATGTTATAAATTCAACCACTTTTAATTGGACTTTTAATTAAACTAAGCAAAGAAGTAAATAAAATATTCTAATGTGCATATTACTATTGTGATTATAGAGAAATTGATAAATATATATATTATTATATTTAAATGTTTATTTAGTCATATCGTGTGTATTGGTATTTCATATGAAATATGATATAGAGAAATTGATCAATATATACTGATATATACATAATCTTACTTAGTCCAAATTTCGTTGGTGGTGTGTGATAAATCCTTGTTAATTTTATATAAGTTATATTCAATTAGTCTGTAATTAACCATGTTAGTATACTATGCTATATACTTAATTATTTTTAATTACATCGTTACAAGTAACCTAAGTCCTAAGTGAAGGATGTGTGTTTTGAAAGTTACTTTTCTTAATGAATTATGTATTGTTCATGATTTAAAATATTATCATACATTTTTGTTCCTTGAGATTTACATGTTATATCATTAGAAGTGTTCAAGAAGATGCGCTTGATCTTGAACCATAAAACTCTTTAGATGAAAAACATGTAATCTTAAATATGTTCACAATCAAGATAATTAAGGAGGAACATTAATTATTGTATGAGATTGTCATGTCAATTAAAGTACATTGCAGTTCTATAAATGTTGATAAGTGATTATCATTTAATGACATGAATATATAAAATATTTATTATATATTGAACATGACCTAATTAGATGGAACATTATATGGATTGTTTTTGTGTCATTAATGTTTTCATAGTGTTTTTGTATCTTAGATATGAGATGTATAGATTTTTCACATGAGAAGTTTATAATGTGATTATTATTTAAAAATTATCTCATGATAGGAATAAAATAGTAATTCATTACTTATGACTTGTGCGGGAGAAATTTATGTATCAATATTATCATTGTCCCTTAATTAATTTGAGTTATGATATTACTGGGCCCCTTGGTAAAGTGGAATTATATTGCATGCAATATAACTAATGTAGTTATAATTATAATTCACTTGAGAGATCAAGAAAATAATATAATGCAAAAATGACACGATCATATTTTGCATATCATTCATAATATCATGCGACAAGGATAGACACGAATTTAAGTGGATAGAAAAATAATAATTACTATGTGGTTTGGGTGACTATAATGTAATGATAGAACCTCTTACAGTCAATAATATAAAATATGTTATATTATATCCCAAGACGACATAGATCATCTGCAAGGTCACACCAAATGAATAGAAACAACAAGTATTTTGCATTTTATATGATGTATTTCTTTTCAAGATATATGAAATAAAATACATGTGATAAAATGATAAAATAAAAATGTCATCATATGACATGCTTAGTCGATAAATAAATTTATGAGAATATGTGAGTATTATTTGATATAATGTTCGAAAAAACGTTATAATAATAATATGAATATCACATATAGAATAATATAATTATATTACTGAATCGTAAATTTATTTATTTAAACTCATTAGTGTAATTAATCGTAAATTTATTTATCACATATAGAATAATATCACATAGAGAGAAGGCTATTACATTAGTGTAATTAATTCAAATTAGCACTAAAGGTTACCCTAGGGTTTGGCTATATAAAGGGATGTGTTTGAGGTAAAAAATCACTTTTTCTCTCTCTTGCTACAGTACTCGTGAATAGTACCGCCCCCTCCATCTTCCTCTCTTGTGTGAAGAAAAGAAACCCTCTTTTTTCCTCTTTATCTCTTGCATAGTTTAGCCACAAAATAAACTAGTTTTTCCGTTGAAGAATGAAGAGCTAGGTGGTTGAACCTAAGCTTTAAACCATACATCCATCTATCTAAGAGGTGTATTGGTTTGTTGTTTAGATTCAAGGTGAACCAAGAGATTGGAAGGTGCTTCCAAACCCGGTGAAGAAGAAGACGATTTTTCCAAGAGATCTAGAAGAGAAACCGACTTCTCTCTACCAAGAGATTTGACAATCTCTGTAGGTATAAATCTTTAACCTCTTGTGTAGATGATAAATAAGATTATTAGTTATTTATTTGATGCACATGAATGCTTGATGAAATGTCTATGTGTAGTTTGCTTGCTATTGTCATAAAATAAGGTAGATCTTGTGTATTGAGTCACATAGAGGAGAAATTTTTTAATTTTCGACCTCTTGAACTTACACATGAAATCCCAACACTAAGGTCCTTGACTAACTAACAGCGTCGTGCCTAATAAACTACCCTATTATATAACTAAGTCATGTATTATACGTTATATTAGTGGTGCTACGTATAGTATAGAAAGTATATGAAAAATATATAGAAACAGAAATAAACACAAGTGAAATTCCATTTTTATTTACACTTTGTTTTGGTGTTTATCCTGTGAGATCAGAAGTCTGTACTCGTGCGTCATAGCCGTAGCTCGTGCTGCATGGACTTTTAGTCGTCATTTCCCAATTTATACCTTTCTCGGTCCTTTTATTTCTTCGGGTCTAGTTAATGAGTATTATGAGCTGGGCCACCAACCGTATAATATCTGCACCATACCCGACTCGGCCTAGTTGGAGCCCAAGCCCAAAATACCCATAATTATGTTTGTTCGTTCATTAGTATTTGTTCTTGTAGTGTCTGTTGGGCCCAAATGGGTTTAATATGCCCAGATTTGATTCTTTCTAATTCCAGTAAGAGTCAGATGGTCCAATGGGCCTTAGTGGCCCAGGGGCCCAACTTATTCTTTTTTTTTTTTTTGAAAGGGCCCGAAAAGTTTAAAGGCTTAACTAATTATTCACTGGGCCCAGTCATCACTTCTGGGCCCAATAGTTGTCTCTCGCAAAATAGCCTTAATATAGATCAACTAGTCCAATACATGGGTCAGTAATTATCGATATTGGAAAATCAATAATCTGCCCGTAACCACAAGGTTACCAGATTATGGCTCGATGGCCAGATAAGGCTGGTAGTCATGCCAGAAACAGTAATACCCATAGAACAACCCTGTACCCAGCAACAATTCAACTCGATTCAGGGTCAGCAAGGCACATATCAGTTTCCCACAAATCCCCCAGTATATCAGTATCTTAAACATTTCAGTTCAGCTGAATTTCAGTAAAGTGGGGGTACCAGTAAAACATATATCTTTCCATATTTTCAACCATATTGGTACTGACCTATAGTGGTTAAGTCTTGTGCCAGAAATACTAATCACAAATGCAAGGTACCATAAGAACTCAATCACAAATTCAAGCCACAGTAAAACAAAATTATCACACAACAAGGCATCAAGCAAGATCATCACATAAAATAGCAAGGCAAGCATTGAAACAGATAAAAGGGATTATCTAGGGTTTTTACCAGTAAGAACAGACAGGGTCTGAGTGATAAGATCTCAAGGCAAAGCGCACCACCCGTGAGGTTTCTTTCTTCCCTCTCTGCCTCGACGATATAAGCACTTTTCAACTTAATAAGCAACAATTTAACTGTATCTATTCTCAGCACATGAGATTGAATCGAGTAAAAGCCGGCAGAGAGGGGAAAACCCCCTGTATTTATAGGTAAAGGGGAGGCGTGGCTAGTGGTGCGCACTTTCTAATCGATCAGTTATCAGGCCAATGGCCTTTTCACGACGTGTTTCCAACGGGTTGAATTGGCAGGTACTCAAGTGCATCCCGAGGTGACAAGAGAGAGGGAGTCAGAGAGTTTTCGAGCACCATCAGAGGGGAATGGTTTGAACTCGACAGGGGAAAAGGGAAGGGTACGGAGAGAGCTGACGGATCGTACGAGAGAGAGAGAGAGACCATAGCTCGATTTCTATTCGAGATAAAAGAAGGAGAGGGTTCGGTAGACAGTGAGAGGGAAGTCAAAGGAAAAGAGAGAAACAAAGACAAAAGAAAGAATGGCGTCGCAGGAGGAAGAGAAAAGGGGTACATGGAAAAAGAGAAATAAAGTGGAGTGGGAGAGGGTGATTGGCTGGGTCGAAGTCGAGAAGGGAGAGAGATGGGATGAAGTGAAAGGGGATGGGAAAAATTTATTGCAGAGAGAGGGAGTGCGTGGGAGGTTTCCTAGGTTTCCTTGTGGCTTCCGGTGTGGCGCTTCACTGCATAATTCAAAAGCGACCCGAATGGGTCAGTGTTGTTGCAACACCACCGAACCGTACTAATTTAACCGTTTTCCTTAAATTTTAGTTGATTTAAGATCTAATATGTGTGACCTTTCGTGCAATAGGTTGATTATCGAACTCGAACGGATCAGACAGTTCGTTATACGTTTGTGGCGCAGATTTTTAACTTGTACGGTTTGAAAATTTATAATTTATAGGTTTATTCATTATTATGTTAATTAATTTATTTATAAATTTTAATATTTCTCTTTGTTGTTTATCAGTATGTACGTTGGTTTAAAAATTTGTGTAGTTATATATGTAAGTTTTATTTACAATTTTATTCAGGTAAGTTTCATTTAATTATTTGATTCCGCTATTTAATTGTTCAAAATTTTACGGGTTTCACAATCGCTATGCCAACTGTGATAACTTTCCTTACTATGACAAAAATATGAATCATCTTCATAATTATGATTCTCATTTTCAACATCAAAACCTTCAATCATGCTTTCATACCCTCTTACACTTTCATTCTCGTTGATCACATTTTTCTCCTTGGTCACATAAATTACTCCTTCCTCCTCTTTCTTGTACATGGCAAGCATTAACTGACACCCTTAATTATCTTCAATTTGAATGAATGATTGAGTAGTTCTATTCTTGTCCAAAAAAACAATTGAAATATTATCATTCTCCTCTGAAGGATATAACACACTCACATCTTCTAATAATTCATTAAAATCATAGATGAAATGGTCCATATAAATGGTTTTCTGCCTACCAAAACAATATTTCATTTTTGTTCCATTATTAATTGATCTAAAACATCCACCATACTTTACCTTTAACTTGAAACGAGATGTGTTCATGCTGAAAAAGAGAAATAATTATAAGTTAGATAAATAAAAAGATCTTGGAGAGTTAGAAAGTTAATATGAAATATGTGCATGAGGATTATCCTATGACACATATTAAACAGTGCATGGATCAGTTGAAACCCTTGCGAAAAAATATAAAAACCATACTGGTGGCTTCTACCAGTATTTTCGAAAATAGAAAGACAATACTAGAACCATACTAAATGTAGCATCATAACACAAACCCGTGTGATTAAATAAAGATCATGTAAGAATAAAATAAAAGATGCATTTACCTCGAACTACTGACAACAAGCACTCTTTCTCTTCTCCGTATCTGTAATTTCTGAGTAACTAGCATTTCGTCGCTATTTGCAGCATTTCCGGTTGAGATTGGATTTTCAATTTCAGTTGGATGATTGGGTTGTTCGATAATCAAAGAGGAGAAATAATTGTCTTTGAACTCATTTCATCTTCCATGTTTGTTCGTCCAGGAGAGTAGTAAGAAAAATGAGAAGCAACAACAGAGGCAGAGATAAAAGAGAAGAGAAGTTAATTTTGTAATCAATTAAAATCTAGTATTAGATGAAGGATATTATTTGCATAACTGAGTTGGAAATAATCGCAATGTGATTTGGAGGGAAGATATTGTAATAAAGGAGAAGTAGAACCGTCACTCAATTAAACAGATAGTTAGTTAGATGAATCGCCACTCCAATTTTGGAGGGAAGGATATAACAGTCTTTTAAAAAAAACAAATACTTTTCATTAATAAATATTGCTGCAAAATAGAATATGGGCAAATATCTAAGAGAAGTGCTAGTTGGTGGATATATATCTAATTTTTGCAACTTTATGGGGAAATTTCTAAAACGAGCTAATTTCATTGGTATATATCTAATTTCGCCAATAAAAATTCACTCTCACTCAGAGTGAATTTTTATTTTACCATGCGCACAATATATTCAATTTCTGTTCCTTTTTCCATTTCCACTCTGCCTTTGAAGTCCGAACAGGCCTTCAGTGAGATCTTGTCGTTAATGTCAACTTTACACTGATTTGTTGTTGATTTTTCTAATATTAAAAAATTAATAAATAAATTATAAATTGAAAGAATGAGTGTTGTCATTTTTTAATATTAGAAACTTAATTAATAATTATAAATAGAAAGAAAGAGTGTTTTATAAGTTCGAGAAATAGGAAAGATCAAAGTTGTCAACTCCGATCTTTTGATTTTTGGCCAATTTTGGTTTTTAAAGCATTCCATTTTTTGTCAATAAAAATATTAATAATTTAATTCCTAAGTTGGGTTGTATTTAGGTAATTTTTGTAACAACTTCGACTACGCTCGTCGGGATCGTAATTAATTTATATATTGTCAATTACCTCTGGCAACGACATTACACCGAGCATTCGTCACAATGAATCTTATTAGACAAAACTTAGAAATATAATGGGAGATGTTTGAATGGATGATTGCCTTGTAACATATATAGAAAGGGAGATGTTCAATGAGATTCTAATGAGCCTATTATGCAAAATTACCAGAAAAATAAAAACTCGTATGAAATTGTTATAACTTTTTTATTGTCATGAATTTATTATTTTAGATATTAGATATATCATTTTGAACTTGTGTTCTTATTATTAATATATTTTTATTTTTCATGAAATATTTTTATGTAAAATTGTCTTAGAAGTATTTATATAGAAACTATTTTTATATGAGAACACTAAAATAATAACTTAAAAGGATTATACACATCACACTGTTTAGTTCAATTAGAGATTCATCCAAATGGAATTTAGAACCAGATGATATATATCCAGTCCAGTCAATGTACACTTTTCTCAATTATGGAGGAGTACATACTAATATTAAACACACAATATGAAATTAAAAATTTCATTAAAATTCAAATTATTTGCTTGGTTAGTTTTAAACAATAGAATACTGACAAGAGATAACCTATTAAAAAGGGGAATACAAGTATATTCAATTTGTGTCTTATATGGAAACCAAAATTAATCAGTGGAGCATTTGTTCCTGCATTGTAATATAAGTAATCAATTCTGACTAACAATAAAACATGAAAATATAAGGAGTACAAGTTTAGACCTCTCATCTTTAGAAAACCTATGGATTTCCTTTACACAGTTAAATAAACTGAAAATGCAACAATGGAGAACTTTGTTTAGTGTATATATTTGAATAATTTGGATAGAGAAATGGAATCATTTTTCGAATAAGGAAAATAAAACATTCCACAATACATATAATATGGTTATGTTTATATATACTTATTAGACAGGAGGTCCTTCCCAAGTGAGCCATCTTTTCAGGTAAGAATCAGACCAAAAGCGTAGTGTTGATGACCCACAAGAAATATAAGATAACAATGAGAATGAGGATGTAGGGATACGAGCCAGAATACTTCTGATAAGGATTTACTGAGAGATTGAGCTAAACAAGAAAGAAATGATAATGACCGTGAAAGAAATCTAAGGAGCATTTTGGTGACACAAAAGCAATTGAGATGCGTTTTTTTGGCAGTTTGAAAACCTTTTGTTTGAAGAAGTTTAGTTTTAAGTAGAACAAGTTACTAAGTGTCAAGTTAGAAAACAGAAGTGCATGCAGTGCATGTTCTGTTCTTGCTTTTTGTTACATGTCCTATATATGATGGTATAGATCTCTTATATCAAATTTGGTACTTAGTTTGCTTTCGTTTAATGAAAACCGACACTCTAATTTGAAATTGCTTTAATAAAAAAAAACTTAGAAAACCCAAATGATTCTTTTTTTTCTAAATCTCAAGTGTAAAACGTAGAAAGTACCAAGCCCAAACGACATAAATCTCTTTTGTTTGAATTCACATCTTCTGAAATGGTCAGCAGTAGTAGATTTCTTCTGCATTATCACCACTGCTATAACGGCGAGACTGTCCGCACAGTGATTTTACAGTACCAACAAATTTACAGCGTAACAGTGCTACCGCTGACCATTTCGGAATCTCGCATTATTTCGGGATACGGATTACTATTGTTTAGGGTTATTAATTTCTCCTTTTCATAAGCCCTTTCGATTAGTTTTTCCTCTCCTCTTTTTCTCCCTAGGCCTGATCGTGTTCTCCCCTCGCTCGTTCTCTCTCTCGGTGCTCCTCCCTGCTGAGTTCGTATCTCCAAATCGGGTCGACTGGTCACGGCGGCTCACGGATCGATTCTCACAGGTTAGTTATCTCCACCCCTCGTATGGTGGAGCTTGTTGTTTTCTCCTTGATTTTGATTCCTAGTTGGAGATTTTCTTAAGCCGAAGTTCTCTACCGATTCTACATTAGTTAGTTCTTAGTTGGGAGAAATTCTCGTGTTTGTTTTTTATACTTTACTGGGACGATTCCTGTTTTTCTAGTTGGAGACCTTCTATTTGCTTGCTGTTACCTGTACTGGTATAAAACCCTAAACCGATTTTCTGATCTTGATTATTCGGCAATTATTTGTTTTGAATTCAGTATTCGAAATTATATTCGTGAATTATTCATTCCGTATCCGTATCCGCATCCGCATCCATTTTAAGAGGATTTGTTTTTAAGCTTTAATACCCGTTGAGTATTCGTATTTGTATCCGCTCAGTGAAAGCTGTATTCGAATTTTGTTTTAGCGTTATTTGTTTCGATTTTGCTCTGTTTGCACCCCTATAATAGTAGACTAGTACATGTAATATTTTGAAAGACTTATTACGAGTTACTGTGTTATAAAGTTATAATTGTTGTTGTCATTTTTTTCATTATTATTTTCTATTGATTATTTAAGTATAAAAAAATTACTCATAGCCTCATACATTGTAAATTTAGATAAATAGAACTCAAAAGAATTATCCATTTTATGATTTAACAGTTGTTTAATTCTGCTTAAACTATGAACTATTAAATGGCCACCTCAACGTTAAGAGCCGTGAAACTTTTGTTAAAAGCTTGGTTTCAATAGATCCTTCTATTTGATCTGTTGCATCTGTGGAAGCGTTTTAGTTGTAAATCTCGCTGTATTGCTGGATTCGTGTGTATGACCGTGTGATTTCTTTCATTTTTGTCTCCTATTTCACACTAATTTGAAAATTATGCTTTCTAGACTCCTTATCCTTTTTCATTAAACTTGTACTTTTGTTACCTTTTCCCTAAGGTTGGTACAGTGTCTTTCTAAGATGAGTTTAGCAGCTGAATCTCCATCGTCCTGCTCTTCAGGCAGCGCTGATGAATTTGCTACTTTCTTAGAAAATGAAATTGAAGCAGAGTTTGAAGAAGAGATCGAGGAGGATATTGAGTTTGCAGATCACAGGTATTACTACTACACAAATTTTGAACTTCATTCATATCCTGGTTAAAGTATAAGTTTCTCATAGGCATATAAACATGGGGAAAGATAAAGGATTGTTAGAATTTCATTAGTAACCTCTGCAACTGCAAGTCAAGTATATAAGATACGAAGTGGTAGTTTGAATTTTTTTTTTTTTTTTTTTTTTTGAGATGAAACAGGAATCAAATTTTTGTTTATTAATTTGCAATAGGTGATATCCCTTTATCTATTAAAGGATGGTAGTTTTCTAGTGCCATGCATAGTTTGATTTATTCCACCAGTTGATGAGAACTATCTCCATGAAAAATATTGGTTCCTGAAATGTATATTGAATAATTGATATTTATGCTTATATAGGAACAAAAGAAGAAAGGTTATGGATGAAAGTACTGATGAAGAAACATCGGTAGAGACGGTTGAGGTGGCAACCAAGGAAGTTAGCAATGGTATAATTTTTAACCACAGCATCTGTGCGAAAAATTAATAAGTTTTTCTTTTCAATTCAATCAGTTGTGATGATAAGCACCAAGCATGATTGGTATAATAATGTGGATTCGTCTATTGTGATTTATTCAACTAGTGTCCTCTTTGGCAGGAGGTAATGTCATATGTTCTCATCCAATCATTATAAGAAGCTTGTGCTCACACTGTGGTGAGTTTGTTGAGGAAGCTGGATCGACTGTAGCTTTTAACTATATTCATAAGGTATACTTCTTTGCCAAAATTTAGAGGTGGCAAATCGGGCGGGTCGGGCGGGTTCGGGTTCGGGTCGGGCGGGTCGGGTCAGTTTGACTTTAAAAGATTATCGGGTCACGGGTCTGATCAGGTCAGGTCGGGTCGGGTCATCATGCGTTGATATTTGTCGGGTTTCGGGTCTTTCGGGTTCGAGTCGGGTCGGGTTTCAATTATCTAGTTTCGGGTATTTTTCGGGTTTCGGGTCTTTCGGGTTCGGATCGGGTCGGGTTTCAATTATCTCGTTTCGGGTATTTTCGAGTTTCGGGTCTTTCGAGTCGGGCGAGTCGGGTCAGTTTGTCTTCAAAAGATTATCGGGTCACGGGTCTGATCAGGTCGGGCCGGTCGGGTCTCGGGTCATCATGCGTTGATATTTGTCATGCGTCATTGGCGCAACGGCGGAGAGACGTCATGCAGCGTGCAGTGTAGTAGTGGTGTCATGCAGATTGTAGGAGCGGTGCAGCGTCACACGACTTGCAACGACGGAGTTCATTTTAGTCAAGACATGTACAAGTACAATATTAATTGATAGGTTGATATCAGTTTGATAAGGCCAAATATTCAAACCAGAGTTTATTCAAATATTCGGATCGGCGGGTAATGTGATCTCGGGTCATTTCGAGTTTCGGGTCATGTCGGTCCGGGTCGGGTCGGGTCGGGTACCGGGTCATCTGATCTTGGGTCTTTTCGGGTTTCGGGTCATATCAAATCAGGTCGGGCCGGGTATCGGGTCATCCGCTTTCGGGTCTTTTCGGGTTTCGGGTCATATCAAATCAGGTCGGGTCGGGTATCGGGTTATCTATTGTCGGGTCATTTTCGGGTTTCGGGTCATATCGGGCTACTCCGGGTCGGGCGGGTTTGTCGGGTCGGGTCGGGTTCTGCCACCTCTACCAAAATTACAGAAAAAATATATATATATATTCTGATCAGTTGAACCATGTCAAGAAATATTCATTTCGTCAAATTCTAGGATTTGCGGCTTGGGGCATCAGAGATTGACAAGTTACGGAAAGAAGATCTGAAACACCTATTGAAGGATAAGAAATTGATCCTGATTTTGGATCTGGACCACACATTGATTAACTCGAGTAGGATGATTGATATTATTCCTGATGAGCATTATCTGATGAAACAGGTTGAGGAGGGGAAAGGTAAAAAGTTAAACTATATTTGCCATTTCATGGGCTATAAACTTTAGCTGTGTGATCTACAATTATCTGTGATATTGATGAAACTGGAACAATACAATTACCCTTGTTATTGAAGAGCAATCATTTTTGCATACCAGGGTTAGTGTTTACTTGGCATTTACAACTGAAACCTGTTAGTTGCCCTCACTTCTCTTTAGGGAAAAGGAAATACAATTAAAAATGTTGCCTTTGCTATATAACAAAACAGATGACCCAAACCAAACCCTCTTCCGGCTCGGTCGATACCACATGCTGACGAAGCTGCGACCCTTTGTTAGTACCTTCTTGAAAGAGGCCAAAAATATGTTTGAAATGTACATATACACAATGGGTGAACATGCTTATGCTATGGAGATAGCAAAGCTGCTTGACCCTGAAAATGTGTATTTCCCCTCTAAGGTGATCTGCCAGTCTGACTGCACCACACGGAACCAGAAGGGGCTTGATGTAGTGCTTGGGGCCGATAATCTTGTGATTATTCTTGATGATACAGAACACGTAAGATGAGGTCAATTGATTTGTTTAATTTATGTTTTTCCTTTTTTGGAAAAATAATTTGGCTGTCATTATACTTTTTTTTGCTGGGACACTCCTTTAATTTAGTAGAAAATTTGCAAGCAATTTTTTGAGCTGGTATCTCTTTTTTTAATAGAGAATTCATGATTGTTAACAATATGGTTGAGCTGGTAGTGGCCATTGGCTGCTTTCCAACTGTGTTTATACTGATTTTATTTATCCTTCAGTTGTCCTTTATCAGAAAGCATAAATAGAGTATGACAATTCAAGCACAAAAAGGTTTAATAGGATAAGTGCATCACAAATGCAGCAGTAATTATGCATAATTAATTCTTCTCTGTCAGGTTTGGCAAAAGCACAAGGACAATCTTGTTCTAATGGAGAGGTACCATTACTTTGCTTCTAGTGTGAGACAGTTCCAGTCTGGCATGAAGTCTCTATCTGAGATGAAGAAAGATGAAAGGGAATCAGATGGGATCCTTGCAACCATTCTTAACGTTTTAAAGCGGGCCCATGAGATGTTCTTTGACCCGGTTAGCTTGTCTCTTTAAAATCACAAAATGTGTCAAAAG
>CAXKVX010001929.1:0-49789 GCA_964058865.1 Eleocharis quinqueflora | reverse complement strand
GGGACAAATCGAACTCCTAAGGCTAATTGTCGTCTCTGTTTCAACACTATTTTGTCATTCATCTATATTATGATATGATCAAATAAATAAATAAATAAATAAATAGATAAAAGAATACCAGGAGAGACTATGGGCCCATTAGTATCAGCAACAATACATTACTTCGTTCTGCTTTTGGTACTTTAACAAACAATCCATACACTAGAAGAGAAAAAGAAGAAAATAAAATTTCCAAAAGTCGGCCCATATTTTTAAATTATGGGCCCATTTGATAAGGAGATCTCTCAACGATGTTTAATCAGAAAAAATTCCGAGCAGAAGTGTTAAGTTCAAAATTGAGCAAAGCCTTTTTCTGCAGAAAGGATAACATACGCGTAAAGCGTTTGGTGCTGTTCCTTAGCCTAACACAGTAATGGAGTGAACCCATCAATCCATACTAATACTATTTGGGCCCAGAAAAGAGCCGTGCAAAGATATCAATTTGGGCCCAGAAATCCATACTAATACTATGTTTGGGCCCAGAAAAGAGCCGTGCAAAGATATCAATTTGGGCCCAGAAATCCATACTAATACTATGTTCGTGTAGCTGTGGACAAATACTTGAAAACAATTATTATTTGTTACGAAATAATATCAAAATAAGATAGAATATGAATATGAGCATCAGAGCCATTTTTTCGATTTTATTCATTATAGACCATATTAGAAGAAAAAAAAATATAGAAATTAATTCAGGTTACAAATTTTTTTTTAATTTTTTATCGTTGATTAGCCGTTAGGCACAAATATATAAAAGACAGCATCGTCATTGTAAAAAGGGATTTTTTTCTCAAAAAGAGATAGAAATAAAAATCTTTCATATATTGCTGCTTTCATATATTGTTTTTATTTGGCACTAAGTGCTAGGGCAACTGACCAAGTTTTTCATATATTGATGTGCTCATCTTTGTCCTTCTCACCTTGTTGTTCCAATTGGACATCATTGGGTATGGGCGGATCTTCGTATTGCTTCCCGCTTCTAAGTGAATGCTTGATCACTTTGACATCCTTGGGGTTGCTTTTAGGTTTGGGTGGTAGTGTACCCGATTGGCGTGTAAAGAGGGTGGCTTGTTGTGCAACTTGAGTTTCAAGCAATTTATTTTGGGTTGCTAACAAGTCTACCTTTTGACTTAATTCATCAAATTTTTGGTTTTGGCTAGTCATAAAGGCTTCCAACATCTTTTCAATATTGGACTTTGGTTGTTGGTTACCTTGACCTTGATTACCATACACTTGATTTGGTGCATTAAAACCTTGGTCATTTTGCCTCCACGAACAATTTGGATGGTTTCTCCAACCGGGATTGTAGGTATTAGAATATGGGTTATTGTTTGGTCTATAATTACCTTGGTTAATGACATTTACATCCTCAAACTTACTAACACCACAGTTAATTGCAAGATGGTCCATACCACCACATATAGAACAAGGAGAGTGAGTAGAATTTACCGCACTTACGCTTAGAAGATCGATCTTGCGATTCAAAGCGGCAATTGCATCAACTAGTTCCGGATTCGTACTCACCTCGTTCACACCCCTTTGCAAAATTACCGGAGTCTCCCTTGGATTGTGCCATTGGCTTTGGTTGAGAGCCATGTCATCAACCAATCTGTAACCATCGGCAGCCCCTTTGTTCATGAGACTACCACCGGCAGCGGCATCAAGCATACCTTTGTCTTGCGGCATGAGGCTATTGTAGAAGATTTGAAGCAAGTTCCATCTTTCGATCCCGTGATGTGGGAAACACCTTTGGAGTTCTTGGAATCTCTCCCAAGCCTCACTCATTGTCTCCTCCGCCTTTTGTCGAAAGTTGTGAATTTGGTGGCGCAAGGAGTTGGTCTTGGATGGTGGAAAGAACTTGTTGAGAAACGCATTCGCAACCTTGGGCCATGTGTTCATGTTTTCGGGGCGTTGGCTACGAATCCAACTCTTCGCCTTATCTGCAAGAGAAAATGTAAAGGTCATAACTTTAAGATCATCAGGTGTAACTGTATGTACCTTTATTGTGCTACAAATCTCCTCAAAGTTGGCTAGATGTTGGGTTGCGTCCTCATGTGCCAAACCATGGAAAAGGTTACGTTGCACCATGTTCACCCATGCAGGAGGAATTTGGTATTCCTCCGCATTGATGGTAGGAGCGGTGTAGCCTAGTCGTATCTCTTCGGCCTTTGGAGCGGTGAATTCCCTCAAGGGACGGTTTGCATCTTCCGCTTCATGAGCCTCACGATTAGGTTGCTCTCAACCGTTGCAACTCGGCGGCCATCTGATTACGCTCCCTTTCAAGGTTCGCAATGTGTGCGGCTTCAACGTCGGCGTTCGACATCTCTAACCGACGTGGAGTTAGGTTCAAAATTGGTCTCCTTGGAGGGCGATTTCTCCTTCTCTCGTAGAAGAGATGAGTTGATCCTCTTCGAGAGAACCACTCAACCAAGTCTTGAACTTTCGGGGTTGAGGATTCTCCTTCCAGTTTTCAACCTACAAAACACGAGAAAAAGAAGACTAAAAAGTTAAAAACTGAAACTTAAATCTAAATTACAAAAATCTGAAACTAAAATCACCGTTATCCCCGGCAACGGCGCCAAAAACTTGATACGAGTTTTACTAACCCTAGTTGTTAAATAGAGGTTGTAAGTATACAACCGTCTATTGTAGTACTTAGGGATCGAATCCACAGGGACAAGTCGGATTTAGTTATCAAATTCTAATAATTTTAATCTAAGTAAGAAATTAAAGGTTGAGTTTTGGTATTATGCAATTTTGAGACTAAGTAAATCAATTAACAATTTCAAGAATTAAGATGAGAGGCTAGGTTTCTAGGGTTTCTATCCACTTGTTTATATCTACTTGGTCATTTAAAGGTTTGTTTTTGTATTAAGGAGGCGCAATTAACAAGTTTGGTACTAAGGGATATTTCTATGTTAGTACCATATCTAAACTAGAGTAATTTTCACCTTTCAGTACTTGATTATCCTAGTCTAAATTCATTAAGTCCTAATTGCCTTAATCTACTTAAACAATTGCAATTCACCTCTCGGTACTTGGTACAATTATTCAATTCAATCAAGTTAGCCTATAGATGACAATCGTCACGTTTCGGTACTTAAATTACCATCTACCTTGTTACTTGTGGTCGGGATCTAACAATTCAATTTCTCAATTACAACCATTAAATCCTAAGTATGCAATTTGATCAAGATCACAATAAACAATAAAAACAAGCACAAGCCATAATAACAAAAACAACGATCATCATATCATTAAACCAAGTAAGATACAAACAAAGTTTCAAGTCTCCCTAAAAACCTAATGGAGAATTAGCCCTTAACGGCCATGAAAATACAACTAAGTAAGTAAAAGAAAACAAGAGAAGGAGTGGAAGATTAAACCAAAGTGATGAAGTCTCTAATGACCTTCTCTTCTTCTTCCTTCTTCCTTCTTCTTCTTCTCTTTCTTCCCCAAAATCTCTCTCTTTCTCTCAAAAGTGTAATGCAAAACTATCTCTTTCAAAGCATGTCCTAAACAGATCTGAACCCCCCTATTTATACATGAATACACGAATCCCAAAATAACCTCTAATAACCTTCCTAAAATAAAACTGAACTGCTCTGCCGACCTTGGTTACGGCCGTAATGATGGGTCATTACGGTCGTAATTAGTGCTAAAAATGGCAGAGCGTGCCACGAACAAGGTTTCAGGATCTAATCTGGGAATTGGTGGTTTTGGTTACGGCCGTAACGAAGGGTGATTACGGTCGTAATGAGCTCTTCTGAGGCTGAAATTGACCAAGTCCTGAAATATGGTCTCTCGGGAAAACACCATTACGGTCGTAATGTGAGTTGGTTACAGCCGTAATGAGTGTATTTAGCTCCTGTGGTGGCTAAGTACTGGGAATCTATCTCTCGGGAAATGGTCATTACGACCGTAATGGGTACTGGTTACAGCCGTAATGGGTTGATCTGAAGAGGTTTTGGCCAAGTTCTGGAATCTGCAGTCTCGGGATGTGGTGGTTACGGTCGTAATGAAGCGTGATTACGGCCGTAATGGATGATTACAGCCATAATGAAGGGTGATTACGGTCGTAATGAATCCTTTAACTGTCTGATCTCGCTCCCAACTGCTCCAGGTGTCCAGAAATAACTTCTTGTGCTTCCATTACATATTTTCTGCATTGTAAACCAATTCTAGGGAAGTAACTTGAACTTGAGACTAAACTTAGATATTTTGACCTAAACTTATCGAATTTTGGCATAAATTACACAAAATACCCTATGATTCTGGTATATAATTTCGTCTTATCAGTGGCTCACTCAAAAGGGGATTTATTTATTTTTCAAAGAAATTAAGTGTTTGATCTTTTGAAGGAAATTGACAAATTAGGGTGTAACCAACCTCTACACCAATTGATTACAAATGTAGGTTACATATCAAGGATGTTGAACCTTTACAAGACATAGGTCAATTTCAACTGTTAGTAGGAAAATTAATCTGTTTGACCATTACTCGACCGGATATTTCATATTCGGTAAGCCAAATTAGTAGGTTTATGCATAATCTTAGAACTACACACATGGATGCAATTGATAGAATATTAAGATACTTGAAAGGGTCTTCGAAAATGGGAATTTGGATAAAAAATAATAATTCTTACAAAATATGTGGCTATTTCGATGTAGATTGGACCGAGAGCTGCGAAATCAACTACCGATTGTTGCACATTTGTAGGCGAAAATCTAGCCACATGGAAGAGCAAGAAACAAAACGTGGTGACTCGATCAAGCGCAACAACGAAATATCGATCCATGACGTTAACAACAAGCGAGTTAATATGGATCAAGCATTTATTGGAAGACCTTGGAATTGCACATCAAGACCCTATGAGCATGTTTTGTGACAATCAAGCGGCTCGACACATTGCGTCAAATTCGATGTTCCATGAGCTCACAAAATATATCGAAGCCGATTACCACTTCATTAGAGAGAATCAAAGAAAATTGTCACGCCATATGTAAAAGGCGAGAATCAACTAGCCGACATTTTCACGACGGGATTGGAACCACATGTGTTTAAAAACAATATCAACAAATTAGGATTAATCGACTTGTATAATTCTAAGTTGAGCGAGAGTGTTAAGAAATAAATATCAAAATAGAATAGAATAAAAATATAGACCTCAAAGGACTTTTTGGGCTTTATTCATCATAAGCCACATTAGAAGAAAAGAGTCTAGGAATTAACCCAGACTATAATTTTCTTTTCAAATTTTACTGTATGAGTACAAATGTATAAAAGAACATTGTAAAAAGAGATTTTTTTCTCAAAAAGATATAGAAATAAAAGGCTTTCATATAACTATCAACATTATCATCAGGGCCGGTCCTGAGAATTTTGAGGCCCGGGGCGAGAGAAGAATTTTAAATCTCTATGTTGATGATTTTTGTATAAATTTTCCTAATTAGGTTTACTGCTTCTCAACGATAGAATATCAAGAATAGAAATAATCATCTAAATATATTTAATCAAATGTACACTCTGATCACCTTGTTGTCTTTTTCTTTATTGAAGGGTGAGGGTGATTGAACTTGCACTTCATCCCAAATCGAGAACTCATGTACTGTTGATATTCCAATTATTCTAATCTCAACCTGATCAATCAATGAATACTAATAAAAACTAGAAGCAAAATTTAGTTGGCCTAATGATAATACAAGCCGAGAAACTTATTATATGGTAAGTTTTCAAAGACTGATAGGTCTTTTAGCAAATTAATTTATCAGTGTCCACTGTCCAGTAGTAGAGTATACATCACAACCAAACAGTACATTTGTAATCTCGATTTCAATGCGTTTCTTATGCTTTAATTGGAGTTAATTGAAAAATTCAGTATTATACAACAATTGAATTCATGTCAGCTACCAGGTAGGAGTTATGGGCGAAGATGATGCACAATGTTTTTTTTTTTTCATTTAAAACTATTGTTGTCCAATGTCCACCACAAGACAAAAAGATCACAAACATAAAGCACAGAATAAATCAAAGAAAGCAACTTGTATTCTCCACATGAATTGCGATTTGCATCATTGCACGCTTGAATTCTATTAAACAAATGAAAATTGCATCTTGCAAGGAGATGATGCAGGTCCTTAATCGCATAATTGTAGTGTCCAATTTAATACAGGATTGAACTATTTGCCACTTGGATTAAAAAATAGAACATTCACCTTGCTACTTTTTTTGCCTCAATTAGATGGGACAACCGCGGAGAAGTGGGGCTAGAACAGCTCAATCGCTCATCTTCTCATTTGTTCTGTTCTACTGTACCGTATGAGAGGAAGAAATCACTCGAGAGAGAGTCAGAGAAATCACTCGACGGCAGAAGCAGAAGTGTTGAAAACTGAAAAAACCAGCCGCCTCGGTTGCATCATCGATGTGCAAGATTCGGCTAGTCGAGCGAGACCGTAACAACATCTGGTTGGCTCCATTCACGAGAAGACATGAAGGAGATGGCAGATTAATGTCGCGAGAAGACGAAAGCAAAGATAGAACTGTGGACTTTAATATCATTAGTATACATAATATTTTTTAATTTCGGGCCCTTTGAGCTTTTGGGCTTGGGGCGGTCGCCCTGGCTGCTCTGGGTCAGGGCCGAGCCTGATTATCATATAAGGGAAATGATTTTGCTGTCATAATTGTGATGATAAAAATTTGTCATTGTTTTACTGACAAACGAACTCTACAAATATTGAGATTCTCTGAATCAAATCACAATCATCTAAATTAAGACAACAGTTGTGATTTACTTAATAGCACGCGATGCCATACATTATATGGCAGCAGATACGAATCCATATATCAGCTCTTAAAACAAAATTCCAACGAGTCTATGACCTATTGGCTACTGCAGTGAGATCCGAATCTGCTGCTTTTATTTGAGGCAAGCAGAATCTTATTTGTCTCGATTCGATCATCACGAATCGACGAACCGTCACAGACGGCTGTGTTTTAATTCAGGAGCAAGTTCTTGTGCCGTTAGATAAGTTTTAAACGGTCAAATCGAAACAAGAAAAAAATATAAAAATAGCGAATTTGGTTCCGCGGCAGTGGCAAGTTGGTTTGCGACGTACGTACAAATTTACAATAGCACTACAGCAGTAGGTAGCTCAAGTGGATCCACTTCTGCACTACCAGAGTGAAAAGAGAATACTATTTATTTATTTGTTTATACGATCAAAACGACTAATAATTGAATTGCGATTTGCGAGGTCAGAACTCAGACGGAGATGATGCCAGTGGTGGGATTGGGGGAGGCGGTGTACGGGGCCGCGCCGTACACCGTGATGACGCTCAAGTTTGTGAGCAATGCGTCGATGATGGCAATGCTGCGGTCCACCCTGGACCCGGTGCACGGAGTGAACTCGGTGGTGCTCACGGTGTACCAGCAACTGGCCTCCGCCTCTGTCCTCGTCTCTCTTGCTCTCCTCCTCGATCCGTACGTCTCTTTCTCCTTCTCTTTGAGTGTTTCTACTTCTATAATTGCGAATTGCGTGTTTCCATACACCAATGCCTGTGAATTGTATGTTTCCACTTCTATAATTGCAAATGTTTGGAAGGGCTTATCTATTTTGTGGATCAAATAACAGTATCACTAATCACTGAGAATGGAAGAGGACACTGAACTTGTTTAAAATGGAAAACCAATTCTTTATTAAAAAAGATAAAAGGGCGGGCATACCGAGTATATCCAATTATTTGCCAAATCCATAAACCTATTGAGTTATTTGTTGTGTCATTAAGCAGCTTATTGTGCAAATAATAACCAATACTTCATGCTTTTAGCTTACAAGTGCTTTTATTGAATATAATTGGCAGGGGAAGAAGGAAACCAAGCTTGCAAGTTCTGTTGCTGACATGCTTAATCGGCTTCCTACAGTCAGTTATTCTATCCTTCAATTTTTGTACTAGAAAATGTCTCATCTCCTTCTACTCTAATTTAAGAAAATTGTCTCTGGAAATATAATTTGCCTTTTGAATTATCCTTAATTTTGGAACAAAAAAGGATAACAGTCGCAGAGATTCTACTTACGACGAGTCTCCGATACATAACAGCAACAGTGCAGAGTGTCGGCCTCAACATCATACCAGTTGCAGTATTTGTTCTAGCAGTTTTAACCGGTCGAGAAAATTTTGCATGGGGCAGTGTGTATGGGCAGGCTAAACTATGGGGTGTCTTTGCTTCTGCCGCTGGGGCCACCTTAGTCGTCCTGGCATCTGATTCTGACAGCACCAGCAGAGGTGGTGGGGCTTTTCATGGATTTTGGGCGGGTGTTTTGATGGTTGCTGTTGCTGTTCTTGTACATTCTGTAGCTTACCTGCTTGTGGTAAACTGATATGTTATTTGTGTTCTCTCGAATTGGTTGGTCGGGATAATTTATAATTTATTTAGACATAGCAGCATTACATAAATAAGGATAGCTTTCTTTTTTTATATACCTTTTTTACCTTTGAAAAAAATAACGGGCAGCAAATCATTTCATTCAAGGTGCTAGCTAGCTGTTAGAATAACTTCTATAAGGCTTTCAAACCTTCATTGCAAGGCCCTAGCTTGTAAAACATAAGCACTGAGTACTGCAGAACAATGGTTTTAAAGTATTCCGCCAAAAAAATTTGTGATTAGTCCGGTTATTTCTATTATCAATTGTTTGCTTTTGTTTGATTGTGGTTTTAGGAAAAGGTGGCAATAGAATATTCGTCGGATCTTACTTTGTCAGCTATGATGAATGTATTTGGGACGTTACAAACAGTTATATTTGCAGCACTGATGGTGAGAGATTTGTCTGCTTGGAAGATTAATACAGATACCCTTGAGCTTCCTATTATTGTGTATGGGGTAAAACTATAGCTACTCATTTTTCTTTCATATATGATTCGAATAATATATTCAGAACTACTCTGAAAGAAATAGTTGTTCCATTCCTAATGCTATTATTTAGTTTTCTTTTCTAATACTAACGTTTAGGTTTCCCTATATATTCTAGAGTCTAGACTTTGATTTTATCACTAATAAGAGCTACTTTCCTAGATAATTGGTACTAGTTTTTACTTGCATTGGGCTTTTCGTGGACCTACGGTAGCTCCATGATGCCACCCCTGTTTACTATGCACTTATGCAGAAATATTAGCTAAATCACATTGCATGATGCTGTGAGATGTAGTGGTAATATTGTAACGTGATAATTTTATTTTAAGAGATTCATTTGTTTAATTTTTCAGGGAATAATGGTAACTGGAGTATTCTATTTTGGGCAGAATTGGTGCATACACACGAAAGGTCCTGTTTTCGGGGCGGCTTTTTCTCCGTTGCTTGTTGTTTTCTCTTTCCTTTTTGAGATCATTTTTTTCCAATCCAAATTGAACATAAAAAGGTCCGTGTTACTAGCTTAATTTTGATTCCGTTGAAAGTTCTTTCTTCCTGTTACGTTATGATCAGTATGTTTATAAACTTAAGGCATATCTCACCTAAATTTTGGCAGTGAACCTTTCTGGATATCTGACAGAAAACATTGATCTATACCAAGTTGTAACAGTATCATTTCTAATTATTCTGGTTTTAAAGTCCATTGGTTAGGACTTAGGACACAGTATCGAGGTACAATAAAACATCTTATGCCACAATGAAACCAGCTTCTCTTACTTGGAAATGTTACTGTAATACTTTTTACCCTTTTTTCACTTTAGAACTTTGTGATTTTTATCAATTAACTAAAACAATAATGCAGCGCTATCGGGGCCATCCTTGTGGTTGGAGGTTTGTATCTGCTTCTATGGGCAAAAACAAGAGATCACAAGGAGCGAGTACCACTAGTTGACCATAGTGATACATCTGAAAGCTCTTCGACAGAACCATTGATAATAGGAAGTGGAGCTTAGATAAGTAATTTCTTTCTCATACATTAGAGAACTACCGTAAATAAAGAAGCACTTGTAGATTATTAGTAAATATTGTAGTATATGTTAGTATCAAAATATTCCTTTCTATTTAAGATGAACTCCCATTAATTGTTGAATGGCAACGAGATCTTTTAATTGCAACTAATTTGAACATGAACTCCCATTGATATTACCAGCAGTTAGATGCAGATTATGAAATTAATTTTGGTTCCGTTGAAAGTTCTTTCTTCCTGTTACATTATGAAATTAATTTTGTCAATTTCCTATGGAGTTTACTAATCACCTCTGAGATTGTATCTGTAATCTTTTATTATTATAAGTTTATATTATATCAAATGCTTTATAGTACTCGCTCTTTCATGAAACGCGGGATGAGAAGGAAACCGAGCGCGTGCAGAGCATGCGGAGTTGCTGACGAGGAATACCGAATACAGCATGGTGAGATCCAAAAAAGAAAGAAACGGGAGATGGGGGACTGGAGAGAGATGGTGAGATCCGTGCTCACTCCAGAATACAGCATGGTGCTTGCTACATTCCACACAAGATCTTCTACCGCGCAGCACAAATACTGTGCGTGCTGCGCGATAAATCTCAGCTTTTTTATTTGCATCGAGATTCGTGCAAGTTAAACTTTATAATATCAGACTCTCCTGAATCAAATTTGAGTTGTCCGTACCCTACAGCGTAGAAAATCATGAATGTCTATTAATGCTGCGCGACAGAGAATCCGCTTCGGCTGCATTCACCAATCTTTTTGTCATATTTTGGAAAACAGAAAAATCCAACTGCGTCACTATTCAACTGTAGTTCCCTCCCATGGTCTTTTACCAAAAATGAAAAACAAATAAATGATTAAATATATCATATATAAGCAAAAATTATGATAATATGCGTAACACATACTATATTTAATTTGCTCAACAAATTGAGATTTAAGTTGTTCGTGATTTTTTCATATCAAAATTTTGTAGGAAATCAAATTTCATGATTTTTGAAACTTTCTAACTATTTCTTAAAAACAATCCTGAAAGTGTCATGCTTTTTTAATATAAAGTTGGAATGTTTTAAAAAAATATTAAAAAATGCTAGAAAGCTCCAAAAAATCATGAAATTTAATTTTCTATAAAATTTTGAGATGAAAAATTTATTGAGAAACTCAAATTTTAATTTTGAACTAAAAAAATTATAAAATCTGTAACTTTTGCATTTCGATCGAAGTTCAAACGTTTTCACAATAAAATATCCCTATATATATATATATAAAGGCTAGGGTGTACTTATATATATTCTCTCTTTGTCAAATTTCAACAACTAACTTATAAAACAATGTCCGTTTACATCATTTATCACGTGTCGTTCATATTTATATAACTTTAAATTATAATATAAAATTAAATAAAAAAGTTATTACATTTTGCTTACACTAACAGACTGACAGAAGAAAAATAATACAATTTAAAACAAATCTTGAAAACATGGGCCCGTAACCCGTTACAGAATCCGGCCATACTCTCTAATATTAGAGATAATCGAATGGCTACTTCCATTTTAAAATCCACACAATGTAAATCTCGAAGTTAAAAGTAATTATTTTATTTTCTCTATAGTAAAAATATTGTTAATTAATTTCCATCACATGAATCCCCTCCAGTCCTCGAGACGACGATATTGTTTCACCTTAGAGCCTCGAGTTTAATATATTTTTGTAGTTATTTCACCTTAGCTCTTCTGTAGCAATGGCGTATTAAAATAGAAATATATTTGCAAAAAGAGAACGTCTTTAGTTATCAACTACGCATCTTCTGGATGTGTCTCATAGGTAAAAGTGTTGAAGCTGAGATTTCAAATTTAATAAATAAAATTTAATAAATTAAATATTGTCATCAATATTACGAAGAATAATATATGATGTCATAAATTAATGTGATTATAAAATAATGACATAATACGTATTTCACTAATACTCACTACCACAGAAAGAACCTTTAGTAGCAGACCTTTAAAAGCGGATGGAATAATTAAAATCGGACCCGTGCCAAAATTCGGTTTAAAAGGGTGCAAATCAATTTTTTATGACCTTTAATAGCGGGCCAGATACTCCAGGCCGCTTTTAAAGGCAACCTTTAAAAGCGGCGTCATATACGTGTTCGGTTTTAAAACCTTTAAAAGCGGATTGAAACATGAAGTCCGCTGTTAAAGGTTAATTTTTAAAAGCGGGGTCTAGTTGTCTCCGATTTTAAAAGGTTTTTAGAAGCGGGGTTGTTCTGCAGTCCGATTTTAAAGGTTTTAGCGCGAAATTATGTGTCTCCCGCGCCTAAAAGCCCTTCCTTCTTCTCTCTCCCAGCAGCATTGGCCATTTTTCTCCCCAACCAGCAGCTAACTTAGTCCCAAAAATTTAATACCTCCATCTACCTTTCCAAAAACCATTAAATCTCTTCTATATTTTTTTTGTTTTGTATAATATTGTGAAGCTTGTTACATGTTTAGTTTTCTCTCTTAAACTTGAAGATCGTAACTCTCTTCATTAAGGTAAATAATTTCTTCCATATATATTTTAGTATTTAATAAATTTTTTTCATATTTAATTTGTTATTAATGTGTCATTTTTGTAAAATTAATTACAGTGATTTAAATCTTCATCATCACCTCTTTCATTGCAAGTATTTGGAGGTATTTTTGTATTAATATCTACTTTTTAGGTATCAAATTAATACATGATATATATTTAGATACGAAATTTGCATTGCATATCATTGAATTGTATACATATATATATAATATATACTTATATATTATTTATATATGTAAGTATTGTCATATAGGACCAAAATATCAGAACAAAAATTAATTTAGGTCACCCGTTCGAGATTAATCCAATAGGGATTAATCTCGGATAGTCCCCCGTATGGGACTGCTTTTTGAACACTTTGTCTCATTTAGGATTAGTGAACATATGATAATTGCAATCTGGTGTTTGCGGATAATCCGAATAAGTATTTCCTCAATTGTTCTCACGAATACGTGCGTACATGCAAGTGTGCATCGACGTATTCGGGGAGCTGAGGGGAAATGCTGCCGGATTTTTCGCGAACACTAGATTGCAATTATCATATGTTCACTAATGAGACAAAGTGTTCAAAGAGTGGGTTAGGATGGTTGACCAGCCCATAACCTTGTGCAGCTCTAAATAACCATATATATACTACCACATGATTTACATGAGAATATTGTTTTTCAGATGGATCGTCATAGAGGAGTTGGAGAATTTATGAAGTGTGTCGTGGAATATATGAAACTACAAGGTGAAAAAACACTTCTTTGTCCTTGTTCGAAATGCCAGAATTTGGTTAGACATAAAGAGATCGATGAGGTTGAACTACATTTGATCCGAGATGGATTTATGAAATGTTATACCCGATGGATATGGCACGGAGAGCAAGCAGAAAGATCGATACAATTAATCGGGACAAGTACTTCTGAAAATGTACATGGGGATAATGTATTTAGTGAAATTCTTGAAAATTTATCGTTCGAAAATGTATTGAATGAAAATCTCGAAAATGTACAAGAGGAGTCAAGGGATGATGAAAATGTAGATAACCCGCAATGTACAAACAATGTGATTCAGTTGGATGAAATGATGAGTGATGTTGAAAATGATTGTGCTTATATACTCGAAATTTTGAATAACTTGTTTAAGCATGAATCTAATATACCATTATATCCTGATTGCACGAAATTTTCGAAAATATCCGCTGTTTTCAAATTGTACAACTTGAAAGCAAAAAATGGATGGAGCGATAAGAGTTTTACATCTCTACTCCAGCTTTTAGGAGAAATGTTGCCAAAAAATAATGTGTTGCCAAATTCAACTTACGATGCAAAGAAACTTTTATGTCCTCTGAGTATGGAGGTGCAGAGAATTCATGCATGTCCGAATGACTGCATACTTTACAGAAAGGAGTACAGTCACCTACATAAATGTCCGACGTGCAATGCATCACGATACAAATCGTGTAGCGATACTGAGAGTGAGGATGAAAAGAAAAGACCACCTGCAAAAGTGTTATGGTACCTACCAATAATACCAAGGTTTCGACGTCTTTTCGTGAATCCAAGAGATGCAAAATTATTGCGATGGCATTCTGAGTGTAGAACAAAGGATGGACAACTACGACATCTTGCTGACTCTCCAGAATGGAGGAACATAGATCGGAAATTCTGGGATTTTGGGAGCGAACCCAGAAATTTAAGATTGGGGCTATGTACGGACGGAATGAATCCGTACGAAAACATGAGTAGTCGTCACAGTACATGGCCGGTAATATTGTGTGTGTACAATCTTCCTCCATGGTTGTGCATGAAAAGAAGATACTTAATGATGCCATTGTTGATTTCGGGGCCCAAACAGCCGGGAAATGATATAGATGTCTATCTTTCACCATTGATGGATGACCTACAAAAATTATGGACTACAGGAGAGGAAGTGTACGACTCGCATTTGAAAGAACATTTCACTCTTCGTGCCATGATTTTCTGCACTATCAACGATTATCCCACATACGGGAACTTATCTGGTTACAAGATTAAAGGTGGCAAGGCATGTGCCATTTGTCGCGAAGATACACATTCTATACGATTGAGTCACTATAAAAAGAACGTTTATATGGCACATCGAAGACACCTTGCAATTAAGCATCCATATCGAGTTATGACCAAAGAGTTCGATGGAAAAGAAGAGTTAGAAAAAGCAAAACAATCATTATCCGGAAGGAGGATTTATGAGATTGTACAAAATGTAAAGGTCCAGTTTGGAAAGAAGTCCGACAATAGCTCTCTCAAAGATTCAATATGGAAAAAGAAGTCAATATTTTGGGATCTTCCTTACTGGCAACATTTGGAGGTTAGGCATTGTTTGGATGGTATGCACATAATCAAGAATGTCGCTGAGAGTATCCTTGGTTTATTGTTGAATATTCCTGGCAAAAGTAAAGACGGCATAAAAGCGAGAAATGACATGTTTGAATTGGGAATTCGGCCGGAGTTAGCACCGGTGGAGGGAGAAAAACGCACATACCTTCCTGCAGCAAGCTGGACTTTAACAACTAATGAGAAAAAAAGTTTGTTGGGCTGCTTAAATGACCTTAGGGTCCCGTCGGGGTATTCCTCAAATATCTCAGCGAAGGTGTCGATGAAGGAAATGAAATTGATCGGAATGAAGTCACATGACTATCACGTCTTGTTGACACAGTTGCTTCCCGTTGCAATTCGAGGAATATTGAAACCCCCTGTCAGAAGAACCATCACCAAATTGTGTTTTTTCTTCAACTCAATTTGCTCCAAGGTAATCGATGTTTCAAAATTGCAAAAAATACAAACTGACGTAGTGCAAACCCTCTGCGAGCTAGAGATGTATTTTCCTCCATCGTTTTTTGATATAATGGTTCATTTGACCATTCATTTGGTGAGGGAGATAAGGATGGGCGGACCAATGCATTTACGTTACATGTACCCTTTTGAAAGAGGAATGGGTCAACTAAAAGGATTGTGCCGGAGTCGTTCCCGGCCAGAAGGGAGCATAGTTGAAGGATACATTGCGGAAGAGGTTATTGAGTTTTACACCGATCACATGGATGAAGTCGGTCCTATTGGACTTCCGAAGTCTCGGCACGATGGGAGAATGGAAGGATTTGGCATAAAGGGATCAGTCATCGAGAAGGTGGATGAGCGCATGTTAGAAAAAGCACATTTGAAAGTCTTGATGGAACTTGAAGATGTGGCTCCTTATGTTCAAGAGCACCTTGACGAGTTGAGGGTGCAAAATCGATCAGGTCGTGCTGATTGGGTCATCAATGAACATAACAAGAAGTTTACCAAATGGTTGAAGGATAAAATAAGATCTGAGGGTCGAGTAATTAAACATTGGTATTACTAGCACGAGGTCCCTCGTTGAATGTGCTCACACATCAAGCTTTTGACATGAATGGATTTACGTGGTACACTAAAAAACTAGATAAAAAGATCACGGTGCAGAATAGCGGTGTAACAATAGAAGCTTTTCCAGCTGATGGCGATAAGGCAATGTCATATTATGGTCGAATTGATGAGATCTGGGAACTTGATTACATAAGATTCAGGATTCCCTTGTTTTTATGTGAATGGTTTAATGAAAGTGGTGTGAATGTGGAAAAGGAATTTGGATTCACAACAGTCGAAATGAAACGAGTTGGTCATCGAAATGACCCTTTTATACTCGCAAATAAACAAGCAAAACAAGTATTTTATGTTGTTGATCCGGCCGATAAAAAGAGACATGTGGTTCTTTCTGGTAAAAGACGAATTATTGATGTAGTGAATGTCACCGATGAACAACAAAACGATCAATTCGACGTCGCGCCGCCATTTTCAACTGGTATTGATGATGATCTAGTGGACCAAAGCGACGCACCACATTATCTGCGTTCAGGTAAATTTTAATTGATAATTACAAAATCTCTTACATTATTTTGCGCAATCTAATTTGATTTTTTATTTTACATTCAGATCAGAACGAAGGTCTGTGGATCAAACATCGTAAATCCAATAAAAAATAGTTTGATGAAGCTCTAGATATATTTTAATTGTTGTAATTTCAATTAATTGTATTAATTGTTGTAATTTTTTATTAACTTTGGAAAAAGCATATAGTTACATGTGCTTTTTTTTATTAATTTTTTATTAATTTATATTAATTTTCATATATATAATACCTACATTCTATTTAATATAATTAACTTATGCAAAAAAAAAGCTTGAAAAAATTGTTTGCACTCAACGGGATTCGAACCCGGGTCATAACACTCCCCATACAAACCCCAAACCACTGCACTACTTGGTATTTCGTGGTTGTACACTCCACCTTTAATTTTTATTCAAACTCATATCCTTTAACAGCGGTGCTCAGGTTACCATCCGGTTTTAAAACATTTAACAGCGGATCCTTTTTATATCGTCCGGTTTTAAAGGATTTAACAGTGGATCCTATTTTGTTCCGTCCGGTTTTAAAGGTTTTAATAGCGGCGCCTCCTTTCTTGTCCGGTTTTAAACAATCTGAGCGCCAAAATAGGGTTTGGGACTGTGTGTGCACATTCGCGCCGCGCCCAAAAAACCCAAACGCCTGCTCTTCCTCCCCTCTTCCTCCTTTTGCTGCGCCCTCTCTTCCCTCTGCTGCCTGTGCGCTGCCACTGTGCCGTGCTCTGCTGCCACTGTGCCGTGCTCTGCTGCAACTGTGTCGTGCTTTGCTGCAACTGTGCCGTGCTCCGCTGCTGTGCTCGCCGCTGCCATTGTCCCTGTGCGCCGCTGCCACTGTGCTCGCCGTCCTCCTTGTGCTCGCGTCTTGCTGTCGTGCTCCGCTGCCGCTGCCCCACTGCCTTAACGGTACGTTCACGCGTATTTGATTAATGTAGCATTAAGAATGTTTTTGTAGTTGTAATGTGGTTTAATGAAGGGTATTGTTGATTAATTTGAGATATTGATAAATGTAGTTCAAATGAAGGGTATTGTTGAGAAATATATTACTTATGCTTATGCTTATGTGTCAATTGTTTTGTAATTGTTGGGTTGTATGGCTATTGCTTATGTTATGTGTGTTTGTATTAACAGTCATGTCGTCTGAAGGTTCTTCTAGTCGAAAAGTTAGATCGAAGTCTACGGCTAAAAAATTACGAAACGACAATGATAAACACATCGAGTTTGATGACAATGGTGTAGCAATTGGTGAGTATGCCAATGATTGGTCCACATGGTTGGGTGTTAAAGTCAGACAGCACGTGCCATGTAGCATAAAGCGTTGGGAGCACGTTGATGACGATTTAAAATTAGATCTTTGGGAACAAATTAAGGTTAAATTCTAAACACTTTATCACTCCTATTTAAGTTGTATTTTGTGGTGCCATATGTATTCATATCAATTACATTTTTGTTATATTTTGCAGGAAGAATGGAATATCAAAGATGACTCCCAAAAGGAAAAAACACTTGCAAAAATGTGCGATCTCTGGAAGGGTTGGAAGGTAAGACTAAGATCGCAGTACATTTATCGTGACAATCCGCACATGCCGTGGGAAAAGAAAGAACCAATCAAAGAAGAGGATTAGAGGATATTCGTCGAGTACACGCAGAGCGAGGAGTTCAATGTATGACTTCTTTCCTCCTCAACTGTATTTTAATATTGTAATTGATATTTCCTATATTAACAAGTATACTAATCTCTTTTTGCAGTCGCTAAGGCAGAGAAATAAAATTAATGCAGAAAAAATGGCGCATCATCACACGACTGGATCGGGTGGCATTAAGAGCGCGAGGAAGAATTGGAAATCGACTGATGTTATCAAGCTTGATGAAGGTAGATTTCTATTTACTTTCAATTGTTCATAATTATTAAGCTTGTTATGACTTGTAATAAGGCTTTTAAAAATTTAATCTATAATTGATTAATAATTATATTTATTTAATTGGTTAGGACCAGATTCCGAAGTGGTGAGCCCCATCGTCGGTGATAGGAGTTTGTCATTCCTTCGAGCTCATGCTCGAAGAGTTAAAGATGGAGAATATGTAATTGTTAATGAGGCGACGAGAGAGGTCGCTAAACGAGCGGTAGTATTTCTATTTTTTATATATAATATTGTCGCTTAACAAAAGCGTGTTGGGGTTTATTCTAAATTTAGGATCTTTTTATGTCAGGTGACAAAAGCAGTTGAAGTCACACAGGGAGCATTCCAAGAGGAACGACATCATGACATTCTTACTGCTGCTATCGGGACGAAGGAGCACGGAGGGAGAGTGCGTGGCTATCCAGGACAGGTCGGGCTGACAGATGTCTTCGGAAAGGGACCGAGAAGAAAGAATACCCATGGGAACAAAGAGAAATGGGTCAGCCGGGAGGAGTACGAACGATTGCAGCAACAATTGCATCAAATGCAAGAGTTGATGGTTCAAGCGGGTCCAATTAGTGCGGTGCTACAGCAAACTATGACTTTACCCCAGTTTCGTCCGTACATGACCCAGAGTACTCATCCTATGATGAGCTCCGATGATTTACAGGTTATGTTTCTTTCTCTTTATATTTGCATACTTAATTCGTGCTATTGTTTTTGTTTATTTTATTTATATCTTCTTTTTTTGTTTATTCTAAAGGAGCCTTCATCGTGCAAGCTATTCGTTGCACGTGACGACAGAGACGTTACGTTAGTGGCGTACGGAACGGTAAGGCCACATAACATCGTTCACGGAGTGCCTGTTCCTTCGGGCTTGGTTAATGTGGGGATCGATGAAGTGGTTGAAGGCCAAGAAGACACGCCTGTTCCGGTTCCACTAGACGGATTAAGTACCGCGCGTGAACATAGCGGTTATTTTCTTACTTGGGCGGCAATGTTAGTTCAGTTGTATACTCCCGAGAAGGTATTAATTAATTCTTGATTTTTTATGTAATTAGGTCAATTTTACACTAATTATTTGATTTATGCGTAGATTACTCCCGATCCGAAGACAAAAGGAAATGAGCCGATGAGAAGCCCGGCCCGTCCTCGGAGAGAACCGCTCCTTTCCGATGAATATCTGGCACTCCTTGACGACTCGGGCATGAAATTATACAATACGGTAAGCACCTTTCGTACTATTTAGAGAAGTAATAATCCATTGGGTTATAACCTGACTTTAATTGCAATTTCACAAAATCTAATTTAAATAGGTGATGAACCAACGAGATGACCAAACCGTATTCGAATTCGGAAATCTAAGTTTGTTCGGTTTAGAGAGCCCGCACTACCTGCCAAAGAGTGAGGTCTTGGACCTTCTCAAGCCGGGTTCTTGGCTCGGCGCCACCCTTCTTCAGACGTGGTGCAAGTAAGGATATACAAACTTATTATTAATTCAAACTATCCATTATTGAAATTTATATATAATTGCAATATATTAACATAAATGCAGGACTCTAGCGGAGCATCTTGAGAACTTCGGGATCTTGTCGAGGTTTGCTTTTCTTGATCCTGCATGTTGCTCGGCGACTAACGTGCTAACCGATTTTGCCTCTACGGTGAATTACGTTACGTCATTCTTCTCGGCTCTCCAAGACTCGTCGTCCATTATCTTTTTGCCGTACATTCAAGGGTTAGAATAATTCTCCTTTTTGATAATATAATAAATTATTATGAAATGCACTTACTAAATTAGATGTTATGAATTGTAGTCCTCATTGGTATCTGCTTGTTTTGCAAATTTCCTCCGAGTACATCTATGTTGTTGATTCACAAAACATATCGAGGAACAAGCTAGACATAGTTCCCGTTTTAAATGCGTAAGTTATCTGAATCTCAAGAACTTTTAATATATATATATATTTAGTTGTATTGATTGACTAGTACTAATTTTGTACAGGGCGCTTCGACAATACTATCAACGGATGCAATCAAGCAAAACGAGCAAATTCGAGGTCAAACAACTCAAGGTATGTGTTCTATACTTATTTTGAATTGTACTCGCAAATAGATTAAGTTAGTAGGATTTGAGTCTTTTCTCAAAATGATATGTTACTTTGTAATTTTTGTAGAGCCCTCCGCAACCCAATAACTGGGAGTGCGGATATTACGTGATGCGATCGATGTATCATATAGCTACGTCGTATCATGATGCATCTAGTTTGAGATCGCTAAAGCTTAAGGTGAAAATTAACTATATTTTAGATTGAGTAATGCATCTACACATTGTTATTGTGTTATCGAAGTCCAATTAAATCCTACTTTTTTTCTCAGGAACTTCATCCGTATCCTTCTTCGTATTCGTCGAGCGATATTGTCGAGGTAAAAACATTGATTTGTAATTTTGTCAATTATTATTTGTGATGTTGTGTACATTTGTGATTTTGGAGATTTATGATGCATTTGTATGTTATTTTTGTGATATTGTATACAATGTGATTGTTGATTGAATGTCATGTTGTATTATTGCGAAGTGTGCATTTTTATGTTTGTATATGTGTGCTTGTATATGTTGTATTATTGTGTATATGTGTGTTTGTATGTGATGCTGGAGCATACTGTATTATATAGGCTAGTACAATGGACTAGCCACCAAAAAAAAAAAAAAAAATTAAACACCTTTAAAACCGGACTGTTACTTCGGGTCCGGTTTAAAAACCCAAAGAATCGATCGCATGCAGTTTGGCAGCACCTGACATTTAAAAGCGGATTGGAGCTTTAGGGTCCGGTGTAGAAGCACCTTTTAAAAGCGGATCGGGCTGAACATGGTCCGGTTTTAAATATACATTTAAAAGCGGCTTGTGATTGTAGGTTCGCTTTTAAAGGTCGAACTTCTAGCAGCGGAGCCTTTAAGCTTTTAACAGCCCTCGCTTTAACAGCGGGGCCATGTCCGCTTTTAAAGGCCTTTTTGGTCCGCTGTTATAAATCAAAACTGTAGTAGTGACTTAAGCGCTGAATCTCCAAGCAATATCGATATGTTAACTGCACTGTGTTGTGCTTAGATTCTAATTTATCCTCTTCATTAAAGATAATTACTTCTTGATTGATTCGTGACCTTAGAAAAACATAAAAAACATCCCTTCTATATACATACCAAGAAAATAACTCTTTAGTCTGAACATTCTTTTTGTGAGGAGCTTGACTTGGTTCGGCCCCGATCATGTTGCTGGTGTTTGCTTGGAATGACTCGTTAGCGATCACTCTGAAGTGATATTCAACTGTCTTCATCGACTTTTTGGATTTGTTTGAGTGGCAAAAGAAGAAATGCCAAAGAGATGAATAGTAAGTTCTCACTTTCGCTCATTTTATTATTTTAAATCTTGCACGGAATTTTATTGCAATGATTTAGTTAGAGTTTCGATATTTTATTTCTCCATCTAATTTGTAATTGCACCAACAGCGACTTATTTTTAACGTGCTTCGAACGAGTAATATAAAATTTTGAAACAAATCTCAAGTTACACATCAAGGATTAGTGTTCATAATAAAAAGTAACTAACAATTATTTATAAGTTATGCATACATAAGAAACGAAAGAAGTTTTTTCTTTTATTAAAAAGGACCTGATACATAGATACCATATTTGATATTGACTATTGATATCGATTTTATTATGCACATTTAGTTGAGTTATCGTGCAAATTATTTGAGTTATTATGTATGTTATTTTTTGTAATGAAATAGTTATACATGTTATCGATTTTATTATGCACCTTTAGTTGAGTTATCGTGCACATTATTTGAGTTATTATGAATGTTATTTTTTGTAATGAAATAGTTATACATATTATTTTTTTACTGAAATAGTTATGATATAACATGCATAATAACTCAAATAATGTGCACGATAACTTAACTAAAGGTGCATAATAAAATCGATATCGATAGTTGATATCAAATGTGATATCTACGGACATTATTGTATTAAAAAAACAATTATGCATCCATAATAAATAATAAAAAGCATTAACAATGATTTCAGTACTTAGATAACAATAATTAACAATGACGTCGTGGGGTCAAGTTTCTGTTGCCGTACATAGCGATAGGTAATTAGCTCTAGCTCTCTAATAAATGAAATTCGCGCCAGTATTACAATCAAAACATTAACTAACTAATATGATGTCGGTGCTGTGGTTGCGGAAGGGGGTGCACGTGTCCGACCCGTACGCCGTGATGACGCTCAAGTTCGTGAGCAATGCAGCGATGATCGCCATGCCACGGTCCACCATGGACTCGGCGCACGGAGCGAACTCGCTGGTGCTGGTGGTGTACCAGCAACTAGCCTCTGCCTTTGTTCGCATCTCTCTTGCTCTCCCCTCCTGATTCTGTGTAATTTTTCGGGGTTTAAAGTTCTACTAGTTAAGACACGGTATCAAGGTACACGGTATCAATTTACTGTTAAATTTCTTTCCTTTTCTTTTATGTTTTTGTGATTTCATAAATCAAATAAGACAATAGTGCAGTGTATTGGCCGGCTCTTCGAAACAAGCTTGCCACAATGGAACTCTTACAGAAAACACGCGGAACGACGCAAGGCGCGTACTTACTTCATCGCAACACCATAACCGAGACGACGGATCACATTTTCCTGCAATGTCCTTACGCTACCCAAATATGGCATCACACCGCCCCTGAACAACATGCTCAGCCACAGATGACCTAACCTCATTCTGGATTGCCAATAGACATACACTAACGTCGACACAAGCTGGCCATTGGGACTCTCGATTTTGCGCTACGGGCCATATGGAAAGAGCGCAACCGAAAGCTTTTCTCATCAATTTCAAGACAGCACAACCTACTAGTTAGGGACATAGAAACAGAATCGGAAAGATAGATAGCATATTGTTAGCCTATGTGACTTTCTTTTGTAAATAAGAATACAAGAGACAAACAGTGTAAATATTTTTAATTTTTTAATAAAAAAAATCTAAGGTAGGCAATGCCTACCCCTCAAAAAATAGTGCAGTGTATTGGGGTTGTGCTTGTGGTTGGAGGCTTATAATGGTACCTTGGGAAGCGCCTGTACAGAACCATAAGAAGAGATCATAAGAAGAGAACCTCTAAATGACAATAATGGTACCTTGGGAAGCGCCTGTACAGAACCATTGATAATAGAAAGTTGAGCTTAGAAAAGAGGAGCTAGAAAAGGAATGAGTTGTTCAAAAACATCAACGTGTTATTTCTCTCTTTTCATGAGAGATTAAATATCATAAATAAAGAAACTCTTGCGAAGGACTTTGGCCACATATAATTTTTTTTTCGTTGTGCAGAGAGCAGGTTATCTTAGTTTAATTCTTTTTTTTTGTACAAAAAAAATTGCATTATATATAAGTTATAAAATATGTATTCATTCAAGTAAATATTGTAATATAGGATCGTGGTTTGTGACATGGTTAACTATATTGTGTACGTTCTTGTCATGTGTGTTTCCACTCAAAATGTTCTGTCCTGTTTAGAAAAAGAGCACAAGTACAAAATCGAAATGTAATTAGCTATTTGATCTATGAGATTATGAGATTATGAGATTATGAGAGCTAGAACAATGATGATATTTTTTTTTAAGAAGAAGTGGAGTCTTTGCTTCAAATCTGATTCAAATTTTAATTTAAAATCTTTCAAAACTGAATTTCGAATTTGCGACCTCCATTTGAAAGAGCATTGTTTTTAACCACAGATCAAAAGCTGATTCTTGAACAATGATGATACTTGCCAGCAAAAGTTTTAGTAACATAATTTTGATAATAAAAAAAGTCAAAGTATCTTAAACCATATCAATCTAATCCAACATTAAATTATGGGGAATTTGGATCCATGTCACCCGAAAACATCAAAATTATAAATTTGCCACCCTATAATTCCTCCTCTCAAAATTGCCACACAATACTGTTGTAATTCATAATTGTACCCCAAAACATATTTTTTTTCTAATTTCTTGATTATAAATATATAAACCAGTTTTTTATCCCCAAACTGCCCCTGTGCCAAAAAATACACTAATAAGGGTCACAGCTAAAATTTGGTGTCGATGCTGGTGAGTCGAGTCGAAACCGACTCGAGAGTGGAAGAACCCTAAATCCCCATCGTTGGCACCTACAGTCTCTGCACCGCCATCGCCACCCTGCGCTGCCTTTCCCTGTGTGCAACGCCGCCCCTGCATCGCCAATCACCATCTCCTCCCTGTAGCATCTTCGATCCATGGATCTCTCATGGATCCCCGTTGGGTTAGTCCTCTCTGCTAGTCCTTGATCAAAGCCTTCTTGTTTCTTTGTTAATCAGTAATTTGGTAATGATGGCATATACCATACTGTTGAACGATATTCTTGTTGGAGTTTAGTGCTGATATTCGACAGCTACCTTCATTGATGATATTGTTGTTTCTCTGTTAGGGATTAATATGGTAAAGTTAAACTAGAATGATTAATTTGGCCCTTCTGTTAGTGACAAAATACTCTTGCTGCATATACCAGAATGATACTGGAAACATTGAAATTTTTGTACTGAGTATTCCAGATTAGTTCAATGATGAATTTATTCTATAAATTTGTACATGATTGATTTAGATACTGCCTTTAGAATAGAAGCTAAGATCGAGGGATTTTGGCACAAGCAAAATGATGGTAGAAAAGCATATGTCAAAGGTAGAACACATGAATGGGTGGTGGATTCGAATAAATTCTCTATCTGTGAGTTGAGAAGTGATTCATTCGAAAAGGTAGAATGGGAGAGTTCTTAGACACCTAAAATTTGGTTTTTTTGACACTACTAAATTTAACTAGTAAAACAAAATCAATTAAAAAACATCAAAAATTCATACTGATTCAGCCGAAGGATCAGACAGAAATTTCATACTGATTCAACAAAAATTCCAATGTGGTTACCAGTAAACAAAATCAGAAATTGGCTATTTAGCAAGTATTGAAATCTAATGAAATCAGAAATTTCATACTAAATTTCACTAGTAAAACAAAATCAATTAAAACACAGCAAAATTCATACTGATTCAGCCAAACGATCAGTAAACAATGATTAAGCAAAAATTCATACCTTATAGTTTACACACTTGTAAAAAACCTTTCCCGGATTTGATAGAGTAGTGCTTATGAGTCTCATGACAAAGATACACAGTTAGGACACCGAACGATCGGCAGGGAGACATCGGAGACGGATTCAGCCGAGCTGGAAGCCGATTTCGAAGGAAGATGCATAGAGAAAATCTGGTAGGTCTCGTTTAGGGTTTTGTCGCTTGTTTCGTCAGGGCAGAACGAGTCGTCTAGGGTTATCGACGGAGAACATGTGGGGTTTATCGAAGGGAATATGGGGAAAAAGAGGGATTATTCTGACAGGTGGGGTTTATTAGAAGGGAAACGGGACAAGGGCAGTTTGGGGATAAAAAAACTGGTTTATATATTTATAATCAAGAAATTAGAAAAAAAAATGTTTTGGGGTACAATTATGAATTACATCAGTATTGGATGACAATTTTGAGAGGATGAATTATAGAGTGGCAAATTTATAATTTTAATGTTTTCGAGTGGCATGATCCAAATTCTCCTTAAATTAAATGAGTTTAATATTGAAAGTTCCAAATTACTTGTTCTATATCTGGACCAGAAATTTGACCATGGCACTGAGGTCTTTTCTTTTCTTTTATTTTGATAAATAGAATTCTTATGTTAATTCCAACATCTATTACTTAAATAAATGTAATTTTAAACCGTATCTCTCCTAGAATAACTAGGCCTATGAGCCTATCACCATCTCTACCTGAGCCTTCAGTTAATTGTAATTATTAATTAATTTGAACATAAGTCTCCATTATCAGAGGCTAGCATATGTAGCTGTAGGCCTGTAGTCTGTAGCATAGCATGCTTTTTCTAAATTATTCCCATATTGTGGACTTAAAAAAATGGAATTCGATCTTCTGTATTAATATATCAAATTGATGATCTCTACAGTAAAATTGATGATCGAATGTAAAATTTATGTTTGTGATTTAGTTTTGACGTTCCAGATCATACCACATGTCAATATAAGAAATAAATTACGGTAAAAAATTCGAATTCAAAAAAGTGATATGTTTTTTACAATTCAGTATTCATTATTGAGAAAATCTGATACCCTTCAAACTTGTCGAGTATTTACCCGTCAAAAATAAAAATCAAATATTTACCATGAAATGATTGATTTCTTAAATATTTGTCCAAACAAGTAAAATTATAGATAACTTGAATTGATTCAAATTATATTATAACATACAAATCCTTTCTGCCATTTTCCTCAAATCCTGTAGCTAGACTGCTAGAGGTGTTCTAGAATTCGAATCGGAATATTCATTCGCTCCGAATGGATACAAACTCGACCAAACCGATATTATTATAAAATCAAAATGACGCTCGAGTGTTAACGAGCCGAGCCGAGCCAGCTCGTTAGTAAACGAGCCGATCTCGAGTTGTGACAAGCTCGGCTCGTTTAAGTATCGAGACCTTAACGAATTAATTTGGACCGTCGAATTGGTTACCAAAATCTCTAAATAGATCTTTACCATAGAGAATTTTCACGATTTATAATTTTATTATGTTTTTTTAATTATTTTATCATTTTTTTCTTGCAAATAAACTACAAACGAGCCAGCTCGAGTCTTAACGAGCCGAGCTTGAGTTGAGAGTTTCAGCTCGTGAACACTTATAGTAACGAATCGGACCAACTCGTTAATAAAAAGCCGAGTTCGAGTTCGTCTCAGCTCGCTGGAGCTTGGCTCGTTTACACTCCTATCTACACGTACGTGTTTTTATGCGTGATGTGTCTTTCTTTTATTGTTTTTAACACTTCGCGTGAAAAATTATTATACGTACATCACGTCACGTGATCAAGACATGTCATATTTTTTCACATCATGTCATGTTTTTTTTCTCCACTTCTTATGTTATTCCAAATTCGTAAAATAGACTCCAAACACTATTCATGAATACATCAATGCAGGAGAAGAGCAGATGCCATATGCAGTCGCTCACTCCTAATATTTTTTTTGAGCTAATACGTAGATATCATATTTAATAGCAACTATTGATATCGATTTTATTATGCACATTTAGTTTAGTTATTTTGCACGTTATTTGAGTTATTATGCATGTTATGTTTTGTACCGAAATAGTTATACATGCTATTGATTTTATTATGTACATTTAATGGAGTTATCATGCACATTATTTGAGTTATTATGCATGTTATTTTTTTATTGAAATAGTTATACGTGTTATTTTTTTTGTACTGAAATAGTTATGGTATAACATGCATAATAACTCAAATAATGTGCATGATAACTCAATTGAAGGTGCATAATAAAATCGGTATCAATAATTGATATCAAATGTGGTATCTACGAAATATTATCCTTTTTTTATACAATATATCTGATATATTTATATAATTTATCATTATTTTTTGAAACATTATTTATAATTGAAAAATATGCTTCATTTTGTTCCTCACTTAGAATATTGACATTTTTTGCTCTTAATTACTTTATTTACTTATTTCTCTCCTATCAAATATCAATATTCTAAGTGACTTAATATATTTCGCTTTAATATTACTTCCTCGTAATACAACGAATTTACAGTTAAAGTTTGCGTATTTAAAGCTTATTTACTATAAAGAAATTCTAATCATAAAAAAAAATCAATAGTAGCAAAACTGCAAAAGAGATGAATGAATTGAATGTCAGAGAAAATACAAAAGAGACCAAAGCTGCAGTTGACAGCTAAGCTATCCCTACTCTCGGAACCGGATCTGCTGCACGTAAAATTCTTATTTGTTTTCTGTTTTTTTCGATGTGAACGGTTAAAAACTCATCTAACGGTCAAAATATCTGCTCTCTGAATCAAATCACAGCCGTTCGTGACGATCGATTGATTTTTGACGATCAGATCGGGACAAACAAGAAACAAACAGGAATTTTACAGCAGCAGATTCGGATCCCCTACTCTTCATCCAATCTCAATAAAAGAAGAAAATGAAAAGAAATTCTTTTTTTTTTATCAAAAACCTAAAATCAAATCTCTCCTCCTCCATTCCTCTCTCTCCCCAATGGAAAAAGCAGAGAGGCGGCCACTACCAACTTATCTCCCGTTTAAATATAAAAATGCTCGTATTCTCTTCCCTCCACTCTGCTCACCAATAAGGGTATTTTGGTCAATGTAGCCCTCTACAGTAGCTTTAGTTGAGGCAAACAGGATGGAGCCAGGCATTAACGAAGAGAGCGACGGAGATATACGATGGTATACGGTTTAGGCGAACGGATCTACGGTCTTGTTATACGCTAGGTTAGGTTTAGTTTAGCTGAGTTCATTCTAACTTGCATTTTTTTTTTTGTCTTTTTTGTCTTTTTATTGTGTTTTAGTCGATGTGACCCCCAAATTTGTTCTAATTTAAAATTCGTGTTACAGTTTGTGGTATCTGAGGCTAAATTTCTCTAGGATTTGAACTCAATCGGGTCTCTTTCTTTAATAGATATATACATTGTCTATACATAGTTTATTTTAGAGACTCATTTCATATTCTAAATAAACACATTGGCTGGAAAGTGGAAACTATCTAAAAAATTAAACAGTGTTGAATGCAATATTCTATTAAGCCACGAAAGAAGCTGAATTTGGTAATTTGTTCCACGAATCTTCAATCCTTGTTCTATAATAGTTGGGAAGTTGATGTTTGTTTTGAAATGTTGTACAAATTGTGTGCATTCCCTCTCTATCTTTAAGTGGTTTTTATCAGACTGCACACAAGTACAACCACAAAAAAGGTTTAACTTGTCTGTGGGCATATCCATGTCATGTTCAATCTCATGTTTGATGCACCTAATTTGTCACTTAAACTACCTTTTCACTTCAGTTACCATTATTTTATTTGCTTTCCAGTTTCTTTTTCATTCTTCTTTCTTTTGCATATGGTCTAGAAGTGTTGATTTGTATCAAGTAATACCAGTTTCCACATTGGTCCTGTTCCTCTTCAACATCAGGAAAAGTAGATCAGTCCTCCTGTTCTAATTGTCACAACTTACAAATATTATATCTACACCTTTCTAAAGTGGCTACCTCCAAATAATTGCTGTGCCATGTTATAGCCGTCCCATTTAAATCGAGTGATCAAGATTTTCTTGGTTCTTTCCAGTGTCGTTTGTACAATTGAATTGTAGTCTTATGTTCATATCTACTGGCACACTAGTTCTTGTTGGATACAAAAATCTATGCACACATATGAGAGAACTAATTCAGATATTGTATTTAATGTTTCTCTCTGTGTACTTGTCCTAAATGTTCTGTTGAATTTAATATTTTGGTTCAGTGTTATAGTATAGCATCAGGTACTCCCCTGAAAAAATATCTGGTTATGTATTATTGAATGAATTGGATGCAGAGAGGAAATTAAATGTTGATGCAGAGAGAATACTAAAATGTTTTTCCTAATGCATTTTTGGCAACAAGTCTCCTTAAGTCCAAAGTTTCTCTTTTTACTCTTGTTTTGTTGTTTAAATAGATGTTGATATTAGAGTGGATCAAGATCTAGGTCGAGTTGGTGTATTATTTTAATTGGTAAAACAATTAAAAGCATATGTTGCTTTAGAAAAGGACTGAAACAGGTGTATGTTAGGCCTCACTTGTTGTCAAGAAAAAATAAAATAAGATATTCTATTGATGTGGAACTTGGTGCTTGCTGATTATCAAATAACAGCTAAGAAGGCAGATGCCACTCCGGACTATCAAATATTAGTTAAGAAGGCATGATTTGATAGCTAAAGAAAGTCGGCATGAAATATTTTACATCATAAAATTGTTATGCCAGTAAAAAAATCTTTTGAAGTTAAAAAAATGAATCCATGTTCCTTTTTAGCAATTTTTTATTGTCCATTGTTTTTGTTTGTACCTTTCATTTCAAATAGATGTTCAATCGCAGTAAAAAGATGATTTGTAAGAGTGCAAATTCTAGACGAAATCACAAAAAATATCAGTAGTCACTAGATTTTTTAACATATCTTGCGATCTGCCAAAATAATAGTTCATATAATTAAATGGAAAAAAAATCAGGAATAATGTAAAAATGCTTTCGTTGAGAGTTGAACTCAAGACCTCCCGCTTACTAAACGGGTGCTCTAACCAACTGAGCTACGAAAGCTTTTTGTCCTAATTAATTGAATAAAGTATACAAACTCATGTCTGTAAAAACAACAGCAAATTCCCGGATCACGTGATTCACGTCATTAATACTCGATCAGTCGTTGTGCATCATAAATTACTAAGGTCGCTCTCCTTTTTTTCAAGAGTAACCATAAAGGAATGAATACTTCTCTTCACCTACCTCAAACATTTCTCTCTCGTTTTTCTCACTATTTATAAATAATTTATGCAGGTCAAGTCAAGTTATGTATGAATTAATATCAAATAATTTATGCAATTAAGAGGTTGTATAAAGAAGATAATGTAAATATATATAAGGCGAGGCTATGATACTTCATCAAGCGCTACTTGCACAATATTTCGCTTTTATATTTTCAATTTCAAAGTTTAAATGACTGATTCAAACAGTTGAACGTGATTTCCATATTAAAATCTGCTTAGAGACCAAATTTAGATATATACCACTCCCTAAGTGTTCAATTAGAAACATGCCACTCAATAACAAGATATTAGAAATTTGCCACTAGATTTTGCCATTAGCTTTATTTTAATAGAATTAAAAAATAAATTAATTAAGAAATCCCCATAATATCCTCAGCTCTGAAACAATATTTCTGTTCTCTCCCGCACTCTCTTCTTGGCCTGGCTTGTGTGGCGCTAGTTTGTTTGTTTTTAACGGAATAACACTAGAATGGAGTGAATCAAAGAACAACATCCTGCCCAAAAGAATCCTTTGCGATGAATTGAAATTTATTAACTATTTTAGTTAAAGAAAACAACTACCAAACTGAGACACAAACTCAAAACCCAAACCCTTACAACTACCATCACAACTGAGACACAAACTCCAAACCCAAACCTTTACAGCTACCATCACAACACAAAAGGGATTATCACAGTAGTATGCAACTTGGCTCGAAAAAGATGAGCCACCCCCAAGTCTGCTTACCAAACAAATGAAAAATGAACGAAAATGATAAAATTAATAATTAACAAAAATAACACATCATCTGAAGCTTGAGGCAATGAACAAGAAAAATATAATGAGTTGCGCACTACTCTGGTGATTCCTCATCAACATCGGCATCAAGATTGTCTGGTGCCAAGTTTTGGGGTATAAACTCTTCACCTGGTACATGTTCTGAAACTACATTGAAAAAAATTTAGTCAAATTCAATTGAACCATAATAACTTCTTTTTGAACAGAGCGCGATAACTAGAAAGAGATTAATTATAACTTCAAGTGAAGGGCTTGTTGGGTTCGACGAGATCTTAATTGGGTTCGATCGGTTGGATTAGAATCGAATAGATGGCTCTGCATAAAAAAATAAAATAACTGCTGAGGGTATTATGGGGATTTCTTCATTAATTTGTTTTTTAATTTTGTTCAAATGGAGTTAGTGGCATAATTCTAAACTAATTCAAAATCTAGTGGCAAATTTCTAATATCGTGTTATTGAATGACATGCTCCTAATTAGACACTTAGAGAGTGGCATATATCTAAATTTTCCTTTTTTTTACTATTTCTAAAGTTTAAATGAATGATTTTCCATCTTTGTTGAAAAATAGTAAAAAAAAGTCTAAAATTATAAATTTAGTCTCTACGGAAATGTCAATACGAAGATCACGTTCAACGATTTGAATCGGTAATTTGAACTTTGAAATTAGAGATACAAAGATGAAGCACTGCGCAAGTGGCGCTTTGAGCCTCATCCTTATATTAAATGTGATAAATAATGAAGAAAAAGTGTCAGTAAATGAAAGTTAATTTATTTTATGTAAAAGAAGAACATATTTTCTTATTTGACTGTTAGAACATCGATCAGGGTGGCTTAAAAGAACGGAAGCATAATATTTTTAAAAAAAAGATGAGTTCAATTTTTTACTTGAATATCATTTGTACATAAAATGTTATATTAAACTTCAGACTTATATCTAAAAACATTTAATTTAGAATTGGAAGGGGTGCGCCAGGCCCGTGCAGTAGTGCAGCGCATGGGCGACGCGTAAGAGCCCCGGCAGCAAGCTACCGTGGTGGGCCCTTCCCCACAAAAAATAAATTTAATATCGTTGTGAGCACATGGCCCACATATCAGATATTAAACTGATAAGAACAGATACTACACTTGATCTTAGCCAAAAGGCCGAGAAAGGTATGAGTTGCAGTATAGGCGTGCGTCGCATTTTATAACAACTACGGAGAACTGAAGAAATTACCTCAAATATTGTGGGACTATTGAAGCGCTTTGCTCAGCTGTGAAACGAACCGGTTGTGCCTCTGTGATCTGCGCCATTTGTCGCTCTTCAGCTCAGCTCATACCTTTTCAAATGCATTGGATCGTTTCTGGGCCAATGGAAGAGTCTTTATATGGGCCTTTGGTTAAGTAGTTCACGCATTGGATTCGTATTCTCTGCATTCATTTTTTATGGGTATTTTCTGCATCTACTAATTTGAACCGTCTGATTAGATCTGAACGCTTGATCGCCAATTATATGATTCAAGGGGGCTTTTGTATTATAAAATCATGTCCGTTCGATTCTAATCGGACGATCCAAATTAGTGGATGCTCTAAGCACCCATTTTTTCTGGGTGCTGATTAGCGGGTTCACCTTTTTGAAATGAAAAGGTAGATTACAATTGATCTTTGATGATTATTAATAATAATTGTTATAATCTTGCATTTACAAATGTATCATAATTGCGCCAAAGCCTAACCAATGGCCTCATTTAGTAGTATCAAACAGGAAGTTGGAGAATTGAATTGGGACCATCTCCGATTGCTATTTGTCAAAAAGAGACTCAGAGAGTAATATCAATGTACATCTAAAACAGTATTAGTTCATGTCAGTGTCCATTGTGGAAAGCGTTGGATAAGACTGAAAATTAATCTCCGTTCTTGAATTAAATATATACTTTAAATCTTGTTGTTTTTTCTACGTAGATTAAGTGTGACAAGTTATTTTGTACATATTGTAGAGAGAGTGTTTTTCGTGACACGTTATTCTTTATTTTAGTTCGAGACAACCGAAAATTCAATGATAATAATTGCATATTAATTAATATTTTATAATTTAATGCTTGTGAAAAATGAAGAGTCATTGGAAGACATTTATATATTAATAATATTTATTAATGTTTTGTAATATAATACATATGAAATGAAGAGTTTGTCTATCTTATGAATTAGTATATAAATCGTATAAAATCATATTATGTACATTTCCATATCATATATATATAATCTATATAAAATCATATAATGTTTATATTTTCATATCATATGCATATGAATCATATAAATTATATAATATATATCTATTTTCATACTGAGTATGTCTAATGTAAAATGTTTTAGTGCAATTTCTTTTCTTATAAAAGACTTTAGATTTGCAATAGTCCATATTCATGCTTTCTATTGAATTATTAATTATTCAAATTGTATGAAATTTGAAATGATTTTATATCATACAACTGATATAATATTAGAGCATTAGTGACATATTATCTACTTATAAATCATCATAATATCATATTATTCACTTGCCTGTTCTTTTATTTAACAATATATAAATTGAAATTGTAATATATTAATAGAGATGTTGTTTGAAATTCCATCACGCAATGGACACGTACGTTTCATTGCTAGTGTTGTAAGTCGATTTTGGGATCCAAATTAAAATTAAGTGCGGCATGTAGCAGTAGCACAATATATTGTTTCAGTGGTATATAGTCAACTGATCAGTGTAAATTGAGACGTAAAAAGAAACTAACCAATGAGCTCATCCCGATAGAAATCTATACCGATTTCTTCATTCAAGATTTACTTTAGTGAATTATAAATTGAACGTAAACGTACTTTATTCATATTAATAGATGAAGGTCTGCAAAATCAAGCCGATGCACGTGTGCGTAGCCGGTTGCTTGTTGGCCTTCCGGAGAAAACACGATCCCGTTGAACACTAGTCCCTTAAGTACAACATATCATTCTTCTTCTAGATTCAATGGAAAGATCAAGAAGAACGGTGGCAATAATTCTTTATGCATAAATCCGAAAACTAAGAGAATTACTCTAATTCAGAATAATAGCATAAAGAAGAAAGAAACATAAGCTTGAGAGATTATTTTTTGATCTGTACAAAGAATTTTGAGAGTGAGAGCCACTTTTCAGATCTATTCTTTTTTTTTTACAAAGAGGAGAGAGTGGCCATTAAAGAAATTAAATTTCATGTATTCATTGCTATTAATGACAAGCAATTAACATGTAAAATTATACTTGCGCACAAGAGCCTCCAGATGGGCCTTTTGATTTTTGAATTCCAATTTCAATGTTAATTATTTAATTGCTAAGTTTCATTAAATAATTAAACAAATGATAATGTATAGAATTAGAAAAGTATAATCTCTCTCGGTCATATCAAAATAATTCTCTTGTAACGAGTTTCTTCCGAATAAAAGTATGTGCCAATAAATCGTGTTCTTCGGAGACCAATAGTGATATAAATATTATTATGTAATTTATTTCAATTTAGACCATCACTAAATAATAAATTATCAATATGTATTCTACAGATCTAAGATCCACTTCTTCATGACACAAATCACTTGATGATATTATGATCACTTTTGAATCAAATATTAAATTAATTTGACAGTTCATAATTTAATATATAATTCTATCAAATATTTGTACATGGAATAAATTCCAACACATCCTCCTCTATTCGTATGCATATGCGGTAACAAAAAATAATTTAACAAAAAAAAATCTACCAAAATTAAGTTACCAGAAATAATTATGACGTACGGATGTACGGTCAAAACCTTATTTAGCCCCCACTAATTTATTTACATGTTGCCAAAAATATATCAAAGCCGCCTTTATAAACCAATAAACCATCCATCCATATATATATATGTGTATCTCACGCCATGCATAACATAACATGCTTTACAAATTACAAAACCTTTCTCTTCCTCTGTGGTTCAATCAATTAAACCCAACTCAACCGCTGTTTTAGCCATGGCATCCATTGACGATATACTGCCTGATGATGCTGTCATGGAAATTCTAACTCACTTAGAACCCGACGATCTGTCATCCTGTCTCGGTGTCAGCAAAAAAAATTTACAACATGATCAATGCATGATTCAACTTTCAAGTCACGCAAAACCAAAACATTTTCTGGGTATCTGGCTCACAATGGCTGCATGTATTCTTTCATCGCCGACCAAGTTCACAACATCTCTGGAGAAGGTGCCTCAAAGTATGAAACCCTCGACAAGTTCGAGATTCTATCCAGCAAAACATACACGACGGTGGAGGCCATTTCGCAATGCCGCGGCCTTATTTGCTGTGTTCGTGGCGAATTTGCAAAAAGGCGATATTACGTTTGCAAGCCTGCCACGGGACAGTGTCGCGCGTTACCAAATCCGAAGTTGAGGTGCATACCACATCTAGTTTTCAATTATGCTTGTTTCATTTAATTTAGAAATACGGCTGAAATTTCTTTACAAAGTCCACAGGTGAATTATCGAAAAAAAATTCCATATATGCTTACATCTAACAGTTGTATAAAATTAGACATTGTGATAAACATAATGCCAGTTTTCAATAATTCCTAACAAGATCTATTATAATCATCTATGTCATGTCCGCAGGACGGACACGCCGACACCTAACAAGATCTATTATAGTATCGATAAATCGTGGACATAATTGGACCTACTTGTTTTAAATTGATCTAAACTAGATGTTCAAAAGTTGTGTTACAGTTACTATTAGATACATATAGTCTGGTGACCTCTCTGTACATGTTATGGAAACTTGCAAGTTTATGTTCTGGATCATCTAATTTTCTGTAACTCTAAAATTTCATCATTTGAAATAAATTGAATGTTTATTCCAAACCTCAAATGCTATTAAGAAATATAAGTTATGAGGATAAAATTTTATAGGAAGCTAATAATTATTATATTTCATTGCAACATACTTAACATAATTGGCATAAATATCCATCAATTTAAACTCTCCACGCCAAATTTTTATTTTAGCAAAAATAGAAGTACATATCTAAAAACTTCAAATAACCTGTAAGAAAGAATTGAAAACAATGTAGAAACTGTGCACCGACTCTTACACTAGCTCTGATACAAGCATTATTATATATTATTATGAAATTGAATACACCTACGTACTTCAGCTAGTGGTGTTTGATGAAATTGAATCTAAGAAATTAAAAATATAAAATTATTATATATTATTATGAAATATAACGTATGTGATTAATGAAGTTGAATACACTGAATACTTCGATAGAGTATGCAAGTTTTTCTTTTGTGTATATAATTAACATGATGAAACAAAAGCTTGCTTTCTTATAATCCTGACTGATTCAGTTTGACGTGTAAAAGCATGGTTTATAAAGTAAAGACATACTTTGTCAAAGAAACTGAAATTAAGGAAAGACGTACTTTTTCTTATGAATGAATTAAAAGGATGTTAAAGCCACTACATAGTTTGTGTATATGCACCAATTTGAGAATCGAAATTCTTTACCGTGGGGCAAATATCCTCTGGTGCAAATGCGCCTCAATATGAACAGTCGAATTAAGATCGGACGTTTTTTATTTAACACACACGAAAAATGCATCAAAGAATATGGTTTCTTTTACCGTGCGGCACCTATGGCATAACAATTTTGGACCGTTCGATCTGTATGTATTGCATCAAGATTTGTGTCTACTAAACACTATAAAACCCAATTCCCTTGCGGTTCATCTTGACTGATCGTACCGCACATCACAAAAAACCCGATCGTCTACTGTCTGATCCGCGATTGACTATCCTGATTCCCAATTTGATGGGGTCATCACAAAAAATCCGATCGTGTACTGCCTGATTTGCGATTGACTATACTGATCCCCAATTTGATGGGGGTCATCACAAAAAACCCGATCGTCTACTGCCTGATTTGCGATTGACTATCCTGATCCCCAATTTGATGGATCTTTTACTCTTTTGTGTTCTTCAACTCTTTAACATTCACTGACCAAAAGCTACGTAGATCAAGTCTTAGAAGAGAACTAAATGGAACAATCATGCACGGGTCCAAGAATTACATTACATTGTTTTATTTTATTTTAATAAATTGACAATATGATGTAAATTTAACGTTGGATTTAATAGTAAATTTAACTTTTTATCCAATTGTGTAGTGTTTTTTTTCTTTTTAATACAAATTATAAGTACTCAAAATTGAGCTTCATATTTTCAATAAAAATTACTTACTATGACCTGTATTTTTTTTTAAAAAAATATTTTTTGATAAAATAAAAGGAGTTCAATTATTAGAGGAATATTATTACAGGATAAAGTGAGTGACATATGTTCCACTTGAAGTTTTGAATTGCTAATAAAATGGATCGTTTCTCTTAGGCCTTAAGGATAGAAAAGAATTTTGGCTAACATCTTTTGAAAGGGTCGAACCAAGTTCTTTATCTCATCACAAAAAAAAAGTGGGGATTCTCTATTTTAAGATTCTCTTTCTTTCGTCGTGCCAATTCTCTATTCTATATTTGTATGATTTAGTATATCCAAGTAAAGTGGGAGGCGAACTTTGTTAGACTACTCATTTAAAAAAAAAGTGAGATATTTGTTTCAAGTAGTCTCAAATTTGGACCTACAGTTTTTCAAAAATATTCTTTGTTTGGTTTAGAATCTGCAATTTTCTTTTAAGAGAACATTGTTCTTTATCACTAGATCAAGTGCTAGTATTTTTTTGTTAGACTACTCATCTCAACGAGAATTAAAACTCGTATACGTCCAAAGTGGACACGGCTAGATTGCACAACAACATTTTGGCATTTGATTAAAATATATTATAAATCTTGGTCATTGATTTTTTGCAGAGATCAAGTGTGATGAGTTATTTTGTGTATTTTGTGTAGCGAACGATTTTATGAGGCATTTGCGGTCGACAACATAATTATTATATATTATTTGACATATAATTATATTTGAATTAATGGTCTCTTTATTGTTATATTTAATGCTTTATCAATTATGCTCTTTTTTTTATTAATTGTATGAATATCAAAAGTCACTTATTAAATGTATGAATATCAAGATGTATATATTTTCATACTATCTACATATAAAATATTTCATATTGTATGTATTTTTATATATCACACTAAATTTAATACTGTAAAGCATTTATATAATTCATATTACTATTTTCACATAATATACTATAAATCATATTATGTATATTTTTCATATCATGCATATATAGTTCATATAATTATTTTCTTATAACATGTATATAACTCATATATTTTTCATAAAATAATTCATAAATTTTTTTGTATATAAAATAATATAGAATTATGGAAGCGACTAACTGTCCCCCTTATACGCCCCTCATATACGACAAATGTAGTAGTCTTTATATACTGAATGTAAGTCTTTATACTCAAATGTAGTAGTCTTTATACTATTGAACTAGATTCATTATAATAAATATTGAGTGTCAAGTTTTCATTTCTCAATACATGTTGTATTTATTTGTAATTTCATTGTTAATTATATACTGCAATGAATACTGTATCATGAAAGTCTTTATAATTAACATTCGAAGTCTTTATACTTTTGACAGTCTTCATTTCTCAGGAAATGTACACATAATACTTTATTTGGCAGTCTCCATTTTAACATGGAAGTCTTTATATTAAATGTCATAAGTCTTTATACTGTATCACGTAACTGTTTGTCGCGTAGCGGGAGACGCGAGAGGAGGACATGAAGTGGGGATGATATATTAACTCGAATTATTATATGGAACAAAGCTAATGTGAATCATTGAATTTATAGAATCCTACGGCTGGTATGCTATTCAAATTTGTGTCGCTTCATTAGCTTTTTCGATTAAACAAATAGAACCACACGATGAGAGCACATTTCCCCCCAATCATTCAATATTTATTCCGCATCGGAACTTCTCTATTTCATTTCATTTTTCTCTGACATTAGAGACCAATTTTATTCTCTATCAAGTTATATTTCTTAGTTTGTCGGTTAAACTCCAAAGCATCTGGTGAAGTAGGTTTCAGCTGAACCATTTGAAATTGGTGTGATTGTTTTCGGTTGTGTTTTTCTCTCAATTTGATTTATCGTACGGTAATATCTTTTTAATTAGGGCTGCAAATGGATGGTTTCAGTTCATGTCCAGTCCAGTCCGCTGATTAGGAGTAAGGATGTAAATGGATCGTGTTGGTCAGATTTCGTATAGATTTTCAATTCGTTAGATGTCATTCGGATTGTAGTGCTTTCAACCCGTAACCAACCAATCAAAAATAAAAAACCATCTAATTCATATTTTAATTAGGCGGCCGAGTTTTGCGGATTTCACAAACTTCAATATTTCACACAATATTTTTAATGATATAAAAGTAAAAATAACAATTGTAAATAATTTAAATAACACATTGGCGCCATTTCATACTAAAAATTAAAATTAAGAAGTTTGACAAAAAATATACATGTAAGTTTGTGATGAAAATCGAAAAAACTTTATTACTAATAATATAATTGTCTAATTAAATATAAATGGTCGGGTCAGATTTCATCCATGTTTTATTCTACAATCCATACCCACAAATTAGATGTCGGGTTCGACAAAATAAAAACCGTAATCGACCATAAAAAATCGAAATCCGCATTTTTCGGGTTGGATTGGTCCGGTCGGTCGGATTAATCGGGTTAGTCGGATTGAACTTACACCCCTAATTAGGAGTTCAAGCCCATAACCAAATTAAGCCCTTAATTATCTACTAATATCCAGTCCATGTCCAGTTCATCTTATAATCGAATAATATCCACTATTTGTCCATAAGCTAATCATGCGGACATTATTCTGGACATCACAATGCACAATCCTCTTTAAATGGAAGCTCTTTCATCACTGTATTGAATAACTTAGGTTTCTTTATGCGAATAACTTAGTTCTCTCTATGTGAAAAAGAGAGTTAGAACTTTGTTGATCTATTGAAATGTTTGAACATATTTTTATTTAATCTCACATTGAGACCGCAATTAGTCCACAATTTGTTCACAATTAGTCCATAATTTGTTCACAATTAGTCTAGTTCAATTTTAGAAATTAGACTTGGACTGAACTTCAACCAAGACCAAGAAATAGTTCAGTCCATAAATATCCAATAGTGTCTAACATATTTTGTCCATGAACCGCCTTGTTCATTAGCAGCTCTAAGAAAGAGAAATCGAATTAATGTATTTCTTCTTTGCTTTTGATTACATTGATCGTATATATATACTAGAGACTCAATTCCTATACATTGAACTAACAGAGCTCTGTATCAGCTAACTAACAGAATGAATAACAAACTTCGTAACTGCTTTTGTCTTGCACTCCAGTCTTTGTTGTAATGGATGTGTCCAGTATTTCAGTATTTTCGTCAATGTCTCCTATAGTTCTCTTCAAACTCAATGTAGTGGATCTTAAAGTGAGTTTGTCTCTCAATTGTTCAAATCTTGATTTGTGTAGACTCTTTGTCAATATGCCAGTTTTTTGATCTACTGAGCACAAAAAATTAACAGTGAGTTGTTTTGCTGCTAATTTATCTCTCACAAAGTGAAAGTCAAGCTCAATGTGTTTTGTTCTTGCATGAAACACACGATTTGCAACTGAAAATGTTGTTCAAAGATTATCACACCAAAGAGCTGGTAATTGTGGTAGATTTTGACCAAGTTCCTTAAGTAATGATTGAAGCTAAACAACTTCAGCTGTGATTATTGCCATACTACGATATTCTGGCTCAGTTGAATATCTGCTGACAGTACTTTGTTTTCTAAATGACCAAAATATCATATTGAATCCAAAAAATGTAGTGAAGCATGTTGTTGATCTCCTATCATCGAGACATCATGTCCAATCAGCATCACAATAGACATTTAGAAATAGATGAGATGATGGTTGAAGTAGTAAATTCATATGCAGTGTCCTCTGAATGTGCCTCATCATCTTCTTAATAGGTAAGAGAACCTACAAACTAATTAAATACAAAACAATTTCCTCTTGATATTTAGCATGTCAAATTTTAAACGTACTAATGTAACCTACTAAGCCTTAAGTCTGGTAACACAGGAATTCATTTTTGTTAAGAATTCAAATATAAATCTGCCAAAAATGAATTAGAAGACTATCCCAATTTTTAGAAACCTTTTCAGAAACAAAACTACAGAGAAACACAATTTTACGTACATCATACAATTTATAAAAATAATGATCAATTTTGGGTAAATCATACAATTTAATAAATGATGAAATTTAATAATAATTCATTCTTTATACATGATTTGAAAGTCGTCCATATTAAACGATATTTGACAAAATATCGAATTACCAAATTATATAAAATTGATACATAACCAATGTTAAACTAGTGTATTGGCAATGGGCCGGATAGGGCCGGCTCGGTTCAAACTCGTATAGTCAACGGGTTGGCCGGTTCACGGGTTGGACGAGCCGAGTTTGGACGGATCAATTTTTTTAGACCGGCCGCAACTTAATTAAGGCACATGAATTGGCAGATTGACGGGTTTGGACCATGTTATCGACGGTCCAGTCCCGGTCGGATTACGTGGGTTTGCCATTTTTTATATTTTTTAATATTTTAGATTTAAAAAAAAATTTAAATTAGTTAATATTATATTTTTAAATATACAATTAATTTTTTTATTGAATTATTAATAGTTTTATATATTAAAATAAAAACAACAAATCATCCGAAAAATACGATTAATAACCGGATAATAATTAGTCGCTTGACGATATCTTATCCGTCCGTCGAACATTCCGCTTTTTAAAACACCAACACAGACTTGTGCAACACAAACAAGAGGCACCGGAAATAGACAAACCTTAATAATTAAAAAAATGAATATCAAAGAAATGAAGATTTGAGGAGTCAAAAGAGTCAATTAGGTGGAATTCTGACCTTAAAATTCCACAAATGATGCAAATCCTTTTCCTCTTGTCTTTAAATATCATTATCTTTGGCAAAGCTTCCACCACACAAGAAAACATTTTCCATTCTTTAAAGTTAGACCTTTTCATTTACTTTGTGCCAAAGCAAAGAAACACCCCTAAGAAAAATTCCTTTCTCTATCTCTTGCTTAGGCAATTAAGCTCTAGGAGATTTTATACATTAGTCCCTAAATATTGTCAGATTTCTGTTCAAATCCTCTATATATACGTCTTCATCTAAGAGTTTTAACATTGAACTTTTTATCTTTGATTTTGCTATCTATAAGCTATATATTGTGCATATGATCATACATCAAGCTTGATGAGTAATATTTTACCAAACCATTATTATTATTGTTATTATTATTATAATAATAATAACTATTATTATTATTATTATTATTATTATTATTATTATTTTTATTATTATTATTTTTATTATTATTATTATTATTATTATTATTATTATTATTATTATTATTATTATTATTATTATTATTGTTGTTGTTGTGTAGTAAGATTTTTTTTCAACCCTTCCTTCTTTACGGAGCTTGACAGACCAATATTATTAAGAAAATAATATACACCTTGCAGAGATTTCATGAGGAAAATAACTAAAATATAAAACCTTAAAAAAGAAATCGTGATTCAAATTTTGTCTATTATTTCGTGCCACGTACCTTTGCACTAGCTAATAACTTAAACATAATTCTTTACTATTTTTAGCCAATGAGTACAAAAAAATCATGATAACTAAAAAGCTTTTATCAGGAATTTTTTTTCTAGTAACCATCCGCTAAAGAAACTTACTAATATCCCGAAACCTTCTTCGTCTTAATAATTACCCTCCATGATATAATTCTCTAAAGAATCATCATAGATCACATATATAATTTACAATTCTATCTTATTTAATATTTGCATAATATACACCTGTGTATTCTATGAGACACATTTCTATTTGTACACTTGACAAATATTTCTATTTGTACGCTCAGTCAGCATATGGCACAATGCCTTGAAGTTCCGGAATATTTTAGACCAGTCGTTTTTCTCAAGTTCCTATAAGAAACAAAACATAATTTTGTAAATGATAATATTTCGTAGATATCACATTTGATATCGATTATCGATATCGATGTTATTATGCATATTTAGTTGAATTAGTATGCACATTATTTGAATTATTATGCATGTTATTTCATGTTATTTTTGTAATGAAAATATTATTATGCATGCTAACAAAATAATGTACATAATAACTCAAATAACATGCATAACTATTTCAGTACAAAAAATAACATGTATAACTATCTCATTACAAAAAAATAACATGCATAATAACTCAAATAATGTGCATAATAACATCAGTATCGATAGTCGGTATCAATATTGATATCTACGTATCAGCTCCCTTTGGTAAAATAACTTACCCAATGTACTCATATTGATATCTAAGTATCAACTCCCTTTTGTAATAACTTATCCAGTGTATCCATATTAGTATCTAAGTATCAGCTCTCTTTTGTAATAACTTACCCAATGTACCCATATTGATATCTACTTGACATGTGAGTGATATAACTAAATTACTAAGTAGTCTATTTTTTGAGCAATTTTGCTAACTCTATATCACTATTTACAATTGATAAATTGACGAAATTTCTATTTAATTTTAGACAAAAATTTGGGTACTTCAAAAGATGGATACTCTGGGTAATCTAGCTCATCTGGACCGTTTAATTCATCGAGATTGGTGAAAATTGATTCATTAGAAAACACAACAAAAGTTAAAGTGAATCACTTTTCACCAATCTTGATGAATTGAGCAGCTCAAATGAACTAGAGTATCCAGTGTGCCATTTTTTTGGAGTACCCAATTTTTTTTGCCTTAATTTTATCTCATAAGTTGAAATTGAGATGCATTGGAACTATATAGACTACTTGATGTTTGTATGAGGAATTGAGGATTCATTGCTGAAATTGCTGTATGACTCATAATTCATATATTTGTTGTAATTGAAGGATGCACATGTTCTATTTGCCTTTTGCATTACTTGAATCAAATGCATGTATTGTTCTAAAGACAAGGACATGTATGCAAACAAAATAATAATTGTCATATTTTGGAGGGATAAACTCTCCAAATATTCCAGCGTCAAAACAACGTCAATAAAAATAACTTCAAGTAATTATTATAAAATGTAAATGACAAAACAAATTAGTTATATTATACACATAATATCAATTTTATACATATAATGGAAATGATATACATAAAACACATCAATCTTTTTATTTCAAATTAATAATAAAAATTTAGACACCATTGAACATCAATGACCATTGGCATTAAATATCTCCTCTGTTTTAAAGATATTGATGGTGTTACCACTTACCTATGTTATCCAGATACTTCCCGAAATCTTGCCGCACTGTATCAAATACGTATTCGATACTCAGATATTCTTTGGGATACGTATCCGATAAGCCACGTGGCGTATCCATGACGTGACGTATCGAGATTGGCGTATCCGATTATTTTATTCATTTTGACGTACGAATTCGATCTCTGATATGCCTCGATACATTTCGAAACTCCATGTGACAATCATATCTTGTAAAATCGATGACAATTTTTGTTATATCGCTAGAAAAATGAGTGAAATATGAAGTATGGAAAAGATTCGAATTCAAAACAAGCCACACTATTACTTTTTTTATTAAATTCTAATATTATTAATTATTTTTTAATTAAAATTTAATATATATAGCCGCATCCGTATCTAACAATTTTGAAATCGCCGTATCGCCGCACCCGTATCGTATCCGATACAATACCTGCACCCGCACCCATATCCGTGCAACACAGCCACTTACCAATCCAAAGGGTTTAACATTAAAATAAGAACTTCCTCGAGGTCAATTAAGAAAATTTCTCAAATTATTTGATGCCGCTTAGAGAATAAGCTAACAAAGAATCTCGGATGATAGCCACACAGCGTCACGCCATAACTCACACATTAAAAAATATCGGAATAGTCTTATTCCTTATACGCTAGCTTAAGGCATAAGTCACAATCTTGCTAATTATTTAAATGCCTTCAATTAAAAGTCAGAAGCTATCTTAAATTCAACCGTGAAACTCGTTGCTCAAGAAACGATAGCGGCGCGCGTGCGAGTCACGTGCGTACCTCTTACTGCTGACGTGGTCAAGATAAGCTTGCAGTGAAAACGACGAAGTATAGAACAGTCCATACAAAATTGTTTAAATTTAGGGACTTACTGTTATACTGTGTTTGAATAACTCAAATAAAAATAAAAGAAAATAGTAGAAGAGAATGAAATGGTAAAGAATTAATTCTTAACTTTTTGTTTGAATGACAAATCAGGGAAAATAAAATTAACTTTTCTTTTTTTTCATTTTTTCTTAGATAACCTCTATTACACTTCGACAACTTTCGTATCTTGGATCGGATCAGGCGAGATCGGATCGGATTTGGGTCGGATTGCACCGACAAATTTTGAGTTTTAAGTTCAATTGGATAAGATTGGTCGCATTATTGAATTGTGTTATTAAATCTTGAATTTTTCTAATGTTAATTTTTTAGTAAAATTAGATTATAATGCAAGCAAGATAAGATTAGATTGATTTACAAGTTGTATCAAGTCAAGTCGGATCCTCATGTGTCGCTCCACATCGGATTACGAGTCGTCTCAGGTCGAGTTAGGTCAGGCTCAGGTCGTCATGTGTCGTGCCATCTTGGGTTACAGGTCGTTTCGGGTCGGACTCAGATCGCTCATGTGTCACATTGTCTCGGGTTACGAGTCATCTTGAGTCGGGTTGGGTTACGAATCGTCTTGGGTTATTCATGACTAGGTTCTAATATATACACTTGTTTATTCTAAATGTAAATACTTAAATGTTTTAATATAAATGCTTGTTTGTCATAATATAGAGACTTAATTGTTCTAATATAAAAACTTGCAGAATGTTTTAGATTCTGACTTGTTTGTTAGAATATAAAAATTTGTTGTTATAATATAAAGTTTTGTTTGTTTAATTTTATATAAAAACTTACAGATTTGAATATAAAGACGTGTTTTAAAATTTAGTGAAGAGAAATGAGAGTAAAGTTGAGAGATGAGAAGACGATACAATTCTAAAATTAAAAAAACAGAGACAGACAAAGAGTGAAGAGGAGAGAGAGAAAAAAGAACAACATAAGTGAAGATGAGAGATGAGCGGGAGAACGAGAGAAAGTAAAGGAAGTAGAGAGAAGCAATGAAAAAGAAATTGTGAAAGGAAGCCGAGAAAGAAATGAAGAAAGGAGTTCACAGAAAAAAGAGACGTGAATGAATATAATTAGACTATTACTACGTGATCTGGTGGACATAATTACTCTTAAATATAATGCCTTCAATTAAAAATCAGAAGCGATCTTAAATTCAACTTTGAATCGTGATTCAATAAACGAATTCGTATTCTCTGGTATGATTGGCAATTTCAAAACTAAAAATGGACAGTTTTTGTACGCTGATACTATAGCAACGCTGTAGCAGTTACTGTACGGACAGCGGTGAAAATTTAGAAAGCCCGACCATAATTCTCAAGAAACGATAGCGGCGCGCGTGCGAGGCACGTGTGTACCTCTTACTGCTGACGTGGTCAAGATAAGCTTGCAGTGAAAACGACGAAGTATAGAACCTTCCATGCAAAATTAACAGTTACGCGATTTGTGTAATTAATTTTACCAGAAATATGTTACGTGAAGGATATGGAGAGGGAGTGCACCAAGGAGGTAAGGATCATATAAGGCGGTTTGAAATTCATCTTATGAACTACAATATTTAATTAATTAATTAAAAGAATTTTAAATTAGACTACTACATGATCCATCACGTTGCAATAATGAATTATATGCTCAATAAATTTTTCTTGACAGTTGTTACATTTTTAAATGAGGGTCCAATTAAATGGATATACACAAATTAATATTTTTAATGGATTTCTTTTATATAATCATGTGAACATTACAGTTTAGGTATTAAGACGTTTCAGGGGCGAATCTACATAGAAGCAGGGTCAGCTGATCCATTCTGGAAATATTTTTTGAGAAATTAATAATGTATTTGAATTTTTTTTAAGGATAATATGCTTATAATTTCGAATTTTTTTAAAAATATGCATTACTTTGAACCATCTTGAAAAAAATCGTAAATTTTGAACCACCCTGACAAAAATTCTGAATCCATCCCTGAAACGTTCGTAAATAAATTTTACTATTACTAGAGAAAACACGAACTAATTGGGTCTATCGTTTCAATTTGATACTTCTATATATTTTTGGTTTCTATAAGATGGTGAATTACGTAACTTTTAACATTTACAAGGAGAAATTTCACATACTTCAAAGCTCGCAAAATTTCACATACGAAAATAATACGAAAAATGATATATTGTTCACAACATAATATAAAAATGAATAATCTGGATAAAGTTACATGGGGTTCGGAATTTGTGATAATAATTAAATTAAATATTTTTTCATAACACAAGTAATATATAAAAAAATATGAAAAATTAGCTAAATTTTTGTAAAAGCATTTTAGCCATGTATTCATAAAATGTGTAGATTGCTTATCTATACGTTATTCATTCGTTTTATGTAAAAATTCCTAATATATCGTAAATTGTCGTAAATTATTCATAAATTATCGTAAATCAGAGTACCAGCTGGAGTTTGCTTGAACAAAAAGAAATATCTCATTACGACATCACCTCAGCACAAAACGAGCAACACGCAGAAACCAAGTTTGTTCTGGTATTTCCTGATTAGTACACAGCATGACAGAAACAGACAAACAGAATTGAGGCGCAAGTAACGACGTTATTTGAGGGGCATGAATGTCATTTCAGCTAACCTTCTCGCCTCTCCACGGTTAACCCGATTTAAAATGGAAGGCAGAGACGCAAGGTCGGTTTATTTGGTTAAAGCCGACCGGATTGGGTCGATGTTTACACCTAAGTCGGCTCCGACTCGTACCTAACCTATATATATTAGATTCGAATCGTTCCAATTTCAATTTCTCCTCTTCCGTTTGAATGCTGCTATAACTCGGAAGTTCTATTCTTAGCATATACATTACATTACGCATTTGCTAGCGAAGATGAACCCAACCGACTTACGCCTCCTTCCCTCAAATCCTCATTTCCAACCAAAGATTGGATCTTTGTGCGAGAACTGCCATGTTTTCTCGGCGATTTCATCCCCGCAAAACCTTGTTCAAGCGTTCAAGAACTTCAGGAACAGTTCGAATCCTGCCAGGTTCCTCAATTTTGAAAATGGTTCGTGGATTGATTTTGCAGGGGAGGTGTTCGAGGAATTGAGAGATGGGTTCTTGCATGGTAAATCCACTCTTGATGTATCAATTGGTGGGGCTTTGTACATATTTGATTTCCTCAGGATGGTGAAGGTTAATTCTGAAACTGGTCAGGTCAATTCAATTGCATGGATTGACATCACCGGCAAATGCTTCTTCCCACAGTTTGCACTGGACGACACAACTATACCCGAAACTGGTATGGATGATGGCACTGAAGAGGATTCAGATTCTTCCTCCAGTTCAATCTCTAGAAAAAGAAAGAGGGATATACAGGTTGATAGCTTCGAGGAGTGTACAGATGAAACCCCTGGTGTTTCATCTGATTCGATCAGCAGCAACAATCCCAAAAATTGTAAGTATAACAACTTACGGGGTCCTAGATGGAATAATGTACAGAAGGTGGAGAAGGAAGACAAGTTCTACAAAGTGGTGGAGAAACTATTCCTCAGAGCCATGGTGCGATCTTCTGAGGCACCAATTCCTGTGGAAGTTACTGCAGTGCATAAGTGTATGCAGGTGGGTCCTGAAGGAAGTCTCAGGCTTAAGGCATTCCAGTCGCTGGTCCAGGAGATGAAGTCACTTAGGGGGCAAAACTGTGTCAGGTTCGGCTGGTATGGTGCCAACCTGAAGGATCTCGAGTCGGTTTTAGCATTTGGGTTTGGGACGATGAATAATGG